>JAVQJG010118272.1:0-25106 GCA_036024015.1 Craterocephalus amniculus
TAGGGATTAAAGGTGGGCTTATACTCGCGCGTCGTCTGCGTCGCGGGGGTTACAGCGTAGCCTCTGCGTAGGTCCGCAGAGGCTCGACGCGCACCTCTTCCAGACCTGACTGCAGCCGGCTATGGAGACGCAGAGACGCGGAAGTTCTCCCCTGTGATTGGTCAGATTGTGATACTAGTTTCCGGATATCTGACTAGATTTTTAAACTGCGGATAAAAAGTTAAATAAAACTGCACTTTTCCAGATCTGACAACAGTTTACTTCACTGATCCTGCAGCTGCGTTGGTGATTTGAGACACAAAATCCATGGAGACGCCAGTAATGACTCACGTAGAAAATTATCGGACTGTGCAGCTCATCTAACAGCTGCTCTTAAAGACTGATCACTGCATGGAATCAATAGATTGTAATTTTTGATGTTGAAGCCCTGAAAAAACTCTGCGTGGCGGAGTTTATTGACCGGTACCAGCCTACCGCTGCCTGTAGAGCCGGAAAAAAACACTGCGACCCGGCGCGTTTCCATACGCAGAAGTATAAACACACAGAGGGTCTGCGTAGCCTCTGCGGGTCCCGCCGCGCGGAGGCTACGCGCGAGTATAAACCAGCCTTTAGAATCGTGTTACAGTTCTAAAAGAAAATTGACTCACTCTATCCATAATTCATGACCATAGTAACACTTAAACACAATTTCTTTTGATTTGATGTATTTATATTATAAATAGTGAGATTAGCTTGTATTTGCTAGGATACAGTTAGAACCAGTTGTGGAGTTTCCACATTTCTATCAGGAGAAGATGCCGGGTAACTGTTTGCTGTTTGGAACAAAATAATGTGAACTTCAAAGGACCTTGACAGGGAAGGTGCCTTCCATCTCTCGTAGGAATTTGTCAATCTTCTTGCGTCCATCCTCATCGACAGAGGCACAGACGGACCATATAAGACTAAAGATGAACCAGAGTTCGACCACTCTACCCAAATTTTCTGTGTCCGAGGTATTCACCTGAGGAAATAAGAAAAAAGGCAAAGCTTCTTTTCACATTGGAAATGTAGCAGATGGTAGCAGATGGATGCTCTATACTTCTCATACCCCATTACTGGGTGTAGCCAAGGAGTCATATAGGCGGCAGAGAGAGGCGGCACTATTAAGTTCATTAATGGGGATCAGCTCTTTACAGTTGGTCTTCTTAAAGTTGAATGTGCACTCCAAATATTTGTCAAACAACTGCTTTAGATGGGTCTCCTCAGCCTACAAAGATAGAGACAAAAAGAGGATGAAAAGGAAAGATTGAAGAGAACAAAACACCTAATCTTGGGCCATTCTAATAAAAATAATCCTGACAGAAGATTTATAACTGAAATGTACTTTGTTTCGCTTGTCCAGCCAAGACCGAACAGAAGGTTTCCATCCAAGATCAGTGTAATCATTGTAGACCATTCCACAGCGAGACACTGTGGCTGGAGAGGCCATTGCCAGGTTCTCCACTTCAAACAGAAGAGACACCTAGGAGAAAAGAAGGTATGTAATTTATCATGTACTTTCAGGCTCATTGTCACAGTGTCAAAAGGGAACAAATGTGGAATTCAGCTCATTAGTTTGGCAGGCATATGCTTCTTTTGTGATTTTTTTTCATTGCTTAAGTGAGGTAGCCTAAGATAAATGAGTCAAGTTACTTCTTTTTTAGGTATATGCATCTAATATTATCCTGTCTTTGTGATTTTGTTCTGTTTGATTTACAGACCAGATTCAAGTTTGTTTCCTTTAGAGAAATTTTGGCTCACACAAGCAGAGAGTCATTTTCATCATCCTGATTTTTTTCTTATATATATATCACGTCACACAGGGCTTACTGGGACACTAAAATAGAAATGAGCCATTAGTTCCTGCATTTCATCATCATCCTCTGTACTTTTCATTTCATTAGGTAGAATTTTGTGGCAATTGTGGAGTTTTGTAGTTTCTTGTACAGTTCTCACCTGCTCAGGCATGGAGATTCGCTCTCCATTAATGAGTGTGAGCACCTTGTTGTCATCCATAACAGAGTTCATGCTCTCAATCCACAGCGTGTCAACGGGCCCATCAAATACGATCCACTTCTCATCTGGTTTCTCATCTTTAAGGCCAGGACACAAAGAACACATACTGTGACCTACTAATTTAATAAAATTCATCCTTTGTAAGGCATTTTTATAATTATAAAAACAGACAAACACACACACACACAATAAAGAAAAACTTCACTCCCTTTGGACCTTTAAATATTTCTTGTCAAAAAATATTTAGGTCCTGAACACTAACAGATAGTAGTGGGGGCGGAGAATGAAATCAATTAACATTAGAAGCGAGATTCTTCTTTATGACGATTCTGAATCAATCCACAATTTCCAAGAATCAATATTTGTTAGACTTTAAAGGTGTTTGACAGACAGTAAGCAGAAATTATTACCACCTGTTTCTCTAAAGATTGCTTATATGTATTTTCAATTTCTGAATCACTTGATTACCATTTGAAAATCTCCTTCTAGCTTTTAGAGGAATGTAACTTATCCCGGAAGTGGCACCCTTTGTTACCAGAAGAGTATTTTTTGTGAATTAAGAACAGACTGGATCGAGAATCAATACTGAATCAAACTGAGCTTACTATCTCACTTCTTTGACTGTTTCTTTGCTTCTTTAGTTAGAATGTGAAAGGAAGATTACAGATACAGTAGATGACTGTGGTTTTACTGACACTGTGACAAATGGCATTCCATACCTCTTCATCAGTTCATCTAAAGTAACAAACAGCAGCAGCATATCCGCTCAACTGCACAGTTCTCAAATACAAAAATTGTTTTCCAAAGAGGCAGGAAGCCTCTAAATATCAAGATTTCTTCACGTATTATCTAAAGCAACTGCTAAAAACTGTAAACTAAGTATAGTATTTTTTAGTTTAAGGAGCTTTTAAAGAATGATCAAATTTACTTTCACATCAATACAAAAAATGTTGATCCAGCTCAGCTCAAATCTAAAGATGATAGACCCCCCAAAAAGATCCCCTGAATCTTTTTTTGGGGAATGTGTTATTTGTTAGATAACAGTACCTGCACAGGCTGATCTCATGAGGGAGGACAGTGCTCCATCAGTCCACTCATTAGTAGAAAGGTCATTTTCTCCATACAGCTCTCCCAGATTCATTGACTTGGCATTCAGAGGATACACCTGTTGGGAGACATGTGTCATCAGCACAAAACGGACATTTACTTTTTGTGGATTACAAAGTTAACAGATGTATAAATCAGTTATACATTTGAATAAGAATTTGACAAATTACTAGTGGGGGTGTGTACTTGTATTTTGGTTTCAAATGCTGTTCTTATCAATCGCAACTGATGGATTTTCTTTTCAATGAATTATTAAGTATATTTTGTGAATAAAAGCAAAAGCAAAGCAGGAAACTATTTGAGAATTATGTGCCCTCTAAATCAAAAAAGATATTTACACATCCTGTTTGCCTCACTGTTACTTTTTTAATACTCCAAAGAGGGTCCCTAAAACGTGGTCTTGTATTAGAGCAGTTTTAGTAGCCCACGTACTACACTGCGTAACTTTCCATGCATACCCACCTCAACCAGCTGAAAACCAGGCTCTTTTTTTCGGTTTAAGGCAGTGAGGGCATTCTGCAGAGTTCTCCAAGTCACAGTCTTGGCGCTGCCTGTTTTGCCAACCAGCATGGAGGAGTGCCGAGAGTTTTTTGTCTCATAAAGTTGGATGACTTTGGTCATGGCGAAAGGAGTCACCTGCAAGCCGCTCTTGCGAAGCTCCATCTCTATGGTTTCCTTTAACTAAAACAACAGAAATGAAGTTAGTGATGCTGTAACTACTGAAAATGATGATACACAGACCAGACTGATGAAATGGGTTAACCAGTTTCTTAACAGTGATGAAACTTTTAAGTAATAGACTTTTTCCATCCATTGTATGGCAATGTTATATTATAAGCCTGGCTGTGTGATACATATAAAGAGAGTTTGATCATTTACATGTAATATTACTGTATTCATGCAGCAGTTTAGCAACCAAGTTTTAGTTTGCTGGCACAGAGAATGACCTATTACTCATGTCCAAACATCACAGACCGCAGTTCTTTCACAGGAAAAAAATCATTTTGACCTGTTGAACATAACTGACCTACCTTGCCATAGTCTATAATGGGTGTTTCCACAGCAGGGAACAAGTCCTGAATGATCCCATTGAACAGTGGGAGGTCAGCTGAGGTCAGCTTCGCTATGTTCATGTCCTTCATAGCCATCAACAGGATCTAAGTATAAAGATAAGATTAGTTTAGCTGAAATGAAAAGATTAATAGGTCTATGTAAGCTGACGGGTGATGGTTTTGTTTTGATTTGACATGTAGATTGACAGTGAGCAAAAAAAAGGAAAAAGCCCATCTTAGGTTTTACAGCTGGAGTGATACTTGTTATTCATGGGGAAGTTACAATCTTTGAACAGTCAGTGTATTCTTCAACTGCAGCACACTGACAGCAACAGTAAGAAATAACTTTGGGAGACAAGTGCTGGATTTAAATAACTCAAGCTGTTAAAGCTGATTTTGGTTCTCCATAAACGAGCTATCTCCTGTTTTCCTGCCCATAAAGGAACCTGAAAATCTTTTACATATGACTTGAAAATGAAAGATATAGGTAGAGAGTTAGCTGTAGTTTTTTTTTTTAGTGTTGTACAAACCAGTTACTAATCAGATCTAAAACTGTTTTTGTGAGACTGAAACAGAGAAAACCAAGAAAGAGAAATGAAAAATGACAGCTACCTCTTCATCAGGAAAGTTGGGAGAAGAACGGCGCTTTCTTCCAGCATAGCGAAGCAAAGAGGTGAGCGCACGAAGACCAAAGTCATAGTGGTCCTGTTTTGACAGCTGTTGCATTGCCAGTGTGTACAGAGTGAACACCTTCTTAGCCAGGGCCTGCAGGCACAAAGACAGGAAGACAGCAACACAGGAGGAAAATAAAACCCAACAAAAGTCAAACTTGGAAATGAAGCAATAGCATTTATTGCTGACGAAATTGTAAATATGTTCATAATATATAGTCATGGGTCCAGCTTCTTATTTAAATCTATTTTTATTCTTTTTATATTAGCTAAATCTCAGCTTCACCAACTTATATTTTCCAAAAGTTATTTCAGAGACATTCAATGCTTAATATCAGTGTTTCATGATCCTAATGTCAAATCAGTCAAATGTTTTGTAGGAAGATAAGTCACTTCCAAATTGTGTATAACAAATTTGTGTCTTCAACTGTAAACAAAAGGGATGTCACGATTATAGATTTTCTAGGTACAATTATTGTTTGAGAAATAACCACGATTTTACAATTATCACAATTATTATGTTTTAATTTTACACAACTGGAAATGTATAAAAAAAACAACATGAAAATATCTTTTCTGTTAAGTTTTATTTGTGTGTTGATGTCAAGAAAACAGAATATGGCAACAAAATAAACAAAAGTACCATTCAAATTCTTAATGGAATTGCGTCAAAATCCCCTCTGCTCTGGTACTGTAACAAATAAAAACAAAAGCTACAGTATTATATGAATGAATATGAAAAGATACAAATAAATTTGAGCTTCAGGATTTCACTGATGACAATCAAACTATATTTACATTATTAAATGACGATACTTAGGAAGCTTCGCGATTATTAATTGTAGCTTCTACTACCGCGATAATCGTGAAAATAAGTAATCGTGACATCCCTAGTGAACAACTGTTGAAAACAATATATGACAATAATCAGCAGCACTAATTTCTTTTGGAAATGCTGGATAAAAATAAGTAGAACTGGAGCAAATGCACTTGCAGAGTCCCAAAATCAGTTTTCATGTTTAAGAGTTTGGATATTTGTAGACATGCTGCTCAGGAATCATACCGATCATCATCACCTCCTCTCATCAGTCATCCTGCCCACTAATGTTCTTTCACCCAATCAAATAATCTCTCACACATACCTATAAATGTCCTAATCACCCTGTCAAGTCAGCAGTATTTAAAGCCCATCTCTGGGACTCATTTTTCAATATGTAATTGAATTGCTTAAAAACAGAATAACACACAAGAATCTTTTCTGGTAATAAACTTAAGCATCTCTAACACAACAAAACAGAACACCCACCATTCTTACATGAGTGTGTGAGAGGCCATCGGTGAAACAACCAATATCTTAATTTTATGTTGCAAATTAAGCAAATTATGTACAAGAACTCAGTCTCATCTTAAGTACTTCATATAAAATAAACTGAGGTTTCATATTAAAGCTCATTCAGCAACATACTCAAAAGAAGCACACTGAGGCATTTTATACACATTAAATATTAGGACAGATTCAGCTCCAGATCCTTCAGTGTTGTAGCATCGTTACCTTGGATTTAGCTCTGAATTGTGCTTTTATACACTATTGTGGGCTGTCAAAATACATTTTGAGTCAGCTTATCCTCTTTGATTTACTGAACAGCTGTGAGCATTACAAAGCCATATGATTGATACTGAGATGCAATTTTGCTCAAAGGGCATGTCATTCATCAGGGCCATTACCTTCATAATATCTCACAATCTTAAATATCTGGATGGACAGAAAGAATTTACAGGTCTTTATTCAGTATGTGCTCCACCCTAATATTTTGCCTTGGTAAAATTCAAAGTTAGAGCATTGAATTCACACAGATCTTCCACTTTGACTCAGCAGTTATAACCATCACTATGACATAGAGTATAGGTTTTCAGTTTTTGCATCTGATCTGTAGCACCAGTAACCAGAAACCTTTTTTAGGTTTACTAAATGTATGTTTAAATATTGTATTTTAGAAAAGCCGCAGAATGAACGAACCACATGAGGGTTATTTTGCATTAAATAATAAAGATACAATATTTGTGTTTTCTTTTGACTGTCTCTGGGGCAGTACCTTGCAGTTATCGAAACCCTCTCCAAACAACAGGATCTCAGCAATTAAAGTAGAATCTGGAACCACCATGGAAATAGGTCTGAACATGGACTTGAGGTTGTCAGGAAGCTCGGTGCGACCAGCATATCCTAAGAGGAATTACAAGAAAATTTACTCATCAAAGTCTCCAAAATTGTTACCTTCTGTTTTGTCTATTACTTTACACATTTATCTCAAACTCATGGTGATATAAACACATTCAGGACATTTGTACAGCTATGGCGACGTACCAGGATTCATGGTGATAAAGATGCCACATGTTGGAACCAGACGTATGGTCTGCCCTTCAAACTGAAGCTGAGACTCTGCGGCTGAGAGGGCTGACAGGATAGAAAGGATCTGCTGGGCGACTACTGACAGCACCTCAATGTTGATACGATTGAACTCATCAAAGCACCCCCATGCTCCTGTCTGTTAAGGATATTTTTTCAAAAAATAATGATGTTATTAACTTTGCCACAATCTTTAGTACAAAGTCTTCAACAGCCACAAACAAAGAAGGCAGCTACAGATAAAGGTTTTAATTAAAATTAAGCATTTTAAATTATGGCATGGTCCAATAAATAGTTTAGGTATCCTCTACAGCTCAAGCATACAGCCACTTTTGAGTCAGAATATTATCAACCTATAAAATCTATGAAATCTATTAATACACCATTAGTAGTTTAGGGTTATAGTGCTGATCATAATTGGGTTAGTGTCACTAAAGCACATTTCTATTGTAAATGCATGAACATGCAAATGTAAACAGCACTCTACATGTTGTTCTTCTGGAAATTAAATCTCTAAATCGAGATATGAACATTGAAGATATTAGTATCGAAAAAGCAACAATATAAAAGATATAGATTTCCCTCCCGCTCGTCCTACATGTACAGCTCTGGAAGTTTGTACTTTTCTGAAAAATACTTGTCTTTCACCGAATCTGTTGTCATATCATATCTTATTGATATCTGGCATGAATATTGAGATATAAAATTATGTCCATATCGTTTAACCCTACTAGACATCATCACTAATTGCGTCACTATCATTCCTCCCTACCTGTGCCAGGCCCGAGTACATGCGTCCCATCGATTTGAAATCCAGTCCCTCAGAGCAGTTGACGACAATGACGTACATGCCCAGAGCTTTGCCCAAGTCCTTAACCGTCTCTGTCTTCCCTGTACCAGCCGGTCCCTTAGGAGAACCTCCTCTGTGGAGATGGAGTGCTGTGGTCAGGGTCATGTAACACCTGGGAAGAGTCAACCACAGATATTTGAAATACAATTCGCAAAATGCATGCTAACATGCATGCTGGAATATTTTTAAATTTCAAGCAATATGAAACAAATATGGAAATGTAGGTACTTTAAAAGAAAAGGCAATTATATTGGACATTATATTAGAGACTGCGGGTCTGTCCAAAGGATACAGGGTTTTTTTGTTACAAGAACAAAAGAGCATTTTCTACATTGAAAATGATCAAATATATTGAAGAATTACTCACAATAATATGATAATCTGGCAGACTGATGTGTTGTAGTTGCTCAGTGGTGCACAGAGTGAGACTGACCTGTCAGTAAGCGGAGTAATGACAAGCCGTCCAGAGTTCCCAAGGTACTCGTAGCCATACTTGAAGTGTGTGTTGGTTTGTCGGATAAAGCAATCATGATCTTCCAGCTGGGGGTAAGATACAAACACGTAAGACAGATGTTTTCATGGTCTTGTCTCATTTACTCAGCAGTGAACATATGATCAGCAGAGATGGATGGAGTTCTACCAAAGTGTGCAACAAAGGATGGACAAGATGAACAGCAACTGTTGAGAGAATTTACAGCTAGTTGTACTGATTAAATAATAAAGTTTTCATATAATTCATTATCTTTGCTCTTAAATAGAACATCCTACCAACGGTGATTGAAGTTTCCACTTGCAGCAAGATAGTGCAAATTTTAAAATCATGGCTTTTGATGTGTACATTAAAAAAAGTGTAATTTATGAGCCAGTGAGAACCTCAGAAACCAAGCAGACTGGTTGGAATGTGCAACATTAATAGAATAAAAAAGGAAAAGTGGGTACAGAAACCTCTGTGGCTCATTTAATTAGCTTTGTATGAACTACTCCAGTTTTTAAAGTGGGGTTATTTGAAGTTGACAGTCTTAGCTCCAGTACAGTAATCAGAACAAATTCTTTCAGTTTAAAGAAGCAGACAAGGAGACTGTGAGATCAGGAAATTAAGAAGCGGCTCAAACTTGAGTGAATGTAGTATTGTTGACTTTTACACATCTACAGTTTCACCTTGGAAAGGAATTTACATTGGAAATATATTTCTCTTAACCAAAGAACCCGTGTATTGCAGTGTTAGTGTGTGTTTTAGGTGTCAATTAGCTGTGCACTACTTGCAAAAAATGAATGTTGTACACAGTGCTTATTAAAACAGCTATCCAATAAAAAATCTAAGCAGTGTAAAAATGCCAAAGTGCTCAGAATATCTCTGATTCTCCAAAATGAAGACACTACTCTATTGTACAAAAAAGAGTAACTGCTCAGACTACTACTCACTACCCCGATTTCGACAAACTTGAAATACACCTAAAAGGTCAACAATAGAAATCTCAAAAGAGAAAAAAGAGCAACTGCAAAAGACCCAGAAAGGAAAACAGCAGACCTGCCCAAAAAACTGTGAGAAGAAGGGTGTGAAAATTACAACTCAGTTTGCAGACTAGTCCAAGTACCAGCAAGCATTAGGTATCTAGAGAGGCAACGTGAGAGATGTGATGGAAAGGTTAGTGGGAATCAGCTGAAGATCATACTCAAGCAAGACCCTCAACTTACCTTGTCCTTCTCCCAGTACAGCCGCAGCTGGCAGAGCCACTCAAAGGCATTGACATCATTGCATCCAGCCTTGGCCAGCTTATCAATGACATCACGAGCATGCACCTCTATTGTGACAAGTGCTACGATCTTGAGACGCAGCACTTTAGGCAGATTTTCGCGAATCATCTCTGAGTAGCATTTAAGCAAAGAGATCTGAGAAAGACAATTTTAGTAAATGTGCAAGAGTTTAATGGAAGCCCAAATAACAGCTTTTACTTAGTAGCCAAACATTTTGATGAATAAATGAATAAATCATGATATCAAGTCTACACGAAACCTGCTCCTTCTTCATCGACCTCAGGGAGGACTTGTCAGCTTTCTCCTTGCCAATGATAAGGGCCTTAGTGATGTTAGACGTCCACTTGATCTGACTGGCTGTGATTATCATCTACGACAGCAGGAGTACACATTTAGGAAAATAAGATCTTTATTCAGGAGAGGATTGTTTTAACTGGAATCAGGAAGTATATGATTTCTGTGGAGGAAATAATTATGTGCCAAATACCAAGCTCTAACTGGAGAAGAGAAGAAAATAATTCATACATTTATATTTATACTCAAACCAACACTACAAGTCAAACTTATGTCACAGTATCAGTGAAAGAAAATCACATTTCAGTTGGGTGAGGACGGCGGTTTAAAAGAGAGAAGCTAGAGATAAATATACCTGTCCTGGCCACTGTTTGACCCATTTGTCTCTTGGTCCTGTTAACTTCCTGAGAGCTGCGAGGCAGTTGCTCAAACAGACCTTTAGGGTTTCATGCATGGCACTCTCAACATCACACAGCCAAATCTGAAGTTTGGTGAGGAAACAAAACAAAATAACCAAAGAGGCTAAAATGGTGCTAACAATTTTCATTATTATTTTAACTAAATTATTCACCATCTTTATTATCATGATATCAGTCAGATGTAAATAATACATAAAAGAATTTTTTTTTTACCTCCACAGCTTGGTCCAGGTGAACTGGTTCCTTAAAAGTAATAAACTCCCCGTCAGCTGAGGTCATCCCATAAGCTTTTTGTTTGCTGATTTTCTATAAAACAAACACAGAAAACAGAAACATTTTACTTATCCAGGAGCAATCTGATATTAATAAAAAAACTGCTGTTTTTATGTTTCACTGAAACAAAAAAACATTGCTGACTCACAGTATACTGAAAAAAATTCATACATGCCATAAAAATGAATAATAAATGAAATACATCCCTGCGTTTTGTATCCAAATATTTAAAATAATCTGAGTGAAACCTATACGTGTTATGGCCATGATTAGTAATTTGGGAATCAAATTTTAAGCAAATGATCCAACTGTCCTTTTTGACAGTAGTGAAATGGCCTGTTTATGCATGAGTGTTTGTGAATGGTTTTCTGATCGTTACTGTGTGTATTTAAGTGTCTCACCTTCTCAATCTGCAGACTTTTGATGTTGTCAAAACACTTTTTTAGGTGAGGCTGCATGGCTTCTGGGTTCTGTGACTGTCCCAGGATCTCCAAAACGTCATCATTAGACAGGAAATAGAACCTTGGAAAGATCTGCCTCTTGGTTTCCAGATACATGTCTAAGGCTTTCAAGATTTCCTCCAGCTTGTAACTCATCTGTGTCAGCGTCTCTAGTAAGCCTAAAACACAGAAAGGGAACTGTTGAAATTATCAATGTAATGACATGACTCAAAACTCTTTGAGCCATTTGTGTTGTGAATGACAACACAAATGGCTCTTATCAAAAATACATTTAAAAACATTTGCAGGTGTGTCATCCCATCTAAGTGTAGTCCAACCAATATTATATTATGGGGTTTCAAGCATACATTTATAATATATAATATACAATATGTCAGTTATAATGACAAAGGATTTTTTTTTACTAATACTGCAAAGGAAAATGCAGGGTCACTGTTAATTCCCCTTCCAGAAATGTAATGTATTTTAACACAGCAGGCCAACCCAAGACTGTCTATTCAGCTGTGATGCTACTGTAGATGTACAGTAATAATGTTCAAGGCAAAGTAAAAAAAATAAAAAATTGCTAGCATATACAAGACTAACATACAGTATCAGTAGTAAAGCAGTATTTGTTGAGTGGTATGTCAACTTATTGATCAGGTTTACATATCAAGAATAAAGTATAAATATAGCAAAAAAATGCTTGTTGAATGGTTGAGTTCTTTACAAAAAACATGAAAAACATCATACCTGAACGATGTGTTCCATGCAAGGCGTTATTATTCTTGTGCAAATGCTCCATTATGGATTTCCAACTTTCACAAATAATTTCAAACTCTTTACACTCTTGAGGCAGCTGCTCTCTGATGTCCTTTCCTTGAAAAATGTTCTGAAGTGATGGAAAGTTGTAAAATGGCTGATGACACAGAAAAAAAGGTAACTAAAAGAAAATGAGAAAATGTACCTCCAAATAAATCCAGTTGCGCTGCACTGTGAGAATCATCTCAATGACTTCCAGCACATGGAACAGTTGTCGTTCCCACTGATCCACTTCCTGTTCAAAGGCTTTAACAAACCGTGATGCCTTCATTGTTGATAAAATAACCTGGTGATCGTCCAGTGTCTGGAAAATTTCCTCAGTGGCCCTTTAAGAGAGACAGGGTGAGACAAATAACCAGTGATATTTGTCTCAAACAGATTCCAGTGGAGACATTTTTATTAGATAAACCAGTAGTTTGTTACAGCTCATTGGAGTTCATTTTCAAACATTTTTTGAACAATTATCATCTCGGTGAGATCAATTGTGCAGCAACTTGGGATGGTACAGCAATACCTGCATCTAAGAAGTGGTTTATTTCCATTCTTCATATGGGTCATAACACCTGGAGTGTTTCAGGTGCGGAAACTTGCTGAGTCCACTGGAAGCCAGATTTCTAAGTCCCACTTGGGGCTCATCAAGGTGTTAACTGCTTAATACTTTGATTTTGCTTATTATAGAACTCAAAAGTAAACAAACATAGATTCATTTGTTGATTTTCTGTACCGCTTAATCCAATTCAGGCTCATAGGAGCTGGAGCATCTCACAGCAATTATCAGGTAAGAGGCAAGTTATACAGGTTGCTAGCCCACCATAGGGCCAACACAGAAAGACAAACAACCACACGCACAGGGAGTATTTAGAGTGACCTATTGAGCATGATTTTAAACTACGGGAGCAAGCTGGAGTACCTGAACAAAACAGTCTGGAAGAGCATGCAAACTCCACACAGAAAGCCTACAGTACTGTTTGAACTCCTGCCCAACCAAGGCTTGAACCAGCAACCTTCTTGCTGCGAGGCTCAGAGCTAGCCACCACACCACAATGCAGCCCATATATATAAACGTAGATACGTTGACAATTCTTAAAAACACATTTTCGATGTTATGTTGGCCATCTCACTTTAACCGGAAGTGTCCTTTATCTTTGTAGGGTGTTATGTCCAGGATTATTTCCTCCCATGTCTTGGTAATATCATCCAGACCCTGTAACAAAAACACACGTTGCAATTTTGACACAGCATGCAATCATTCTGTTAATTAATTAATAAACTTAAACCAAATTTATCCTGTTTCTCCAGTTTCTCCTGTATTGAGCTTTAAATTGCAGCAAAGTAAAACCACAACAGGTTCAGACTGCTATAAGGGGCTGAATGTTAAAAGGGGATCGATAGTAAAGAAGTGGTCTCAATTTGCCATGTTGCGGGAGGTGACTAACTGCAGGAAAATAACAGGCTATGTGTGAGAAGAGAGAACTGTTTGGGAAATAGGTGAATAAAATTAGACTGAAAGCATATGAGTGGTGAGGGATTGCACTTTTTCAAATTGCGGAAGCACAGTGTCAAGCTCTACTTTTTAACAGAATACCTTTGGGGGAACAGCTGGGACATGCTGAGGTTGCTGCTAACTATTCTACACACACAAATATAAACATGCTGGAAGCTTAAGGACCATCATGCTCAGTGTGAACTCTTTACTGCTGCAAGGAGGAGAAGAAAATCTGACACCACAGCAACGTTTCTTGGAATGTACAAAGCCAAGAAGATAGGAACCTGCTGCAAAGCGAGTGGAGGTAATTTTATAAGCAAAATTCATCCTAAACCAGTTGTTCCTCTCTTATCCTCTTCCTACTCCTTCAGAGTTTTACTTGTGTGTACTCACACTTAGAAAAACAACAACAAAACTGCCAATCATATGCAAATGTCTCATTCCAACTATAGAAAATCAACAAAATACGCAGGTCTTAGACGTCACAGTCATTTCTAACAACGGTCACACAATGTGGGTACCCTCTTTCTCCCCTTGGCATTGCTGACTACACCTCTCTACCAAGTCTTTTCACATATTTCCACATATGGAAGCCACTTTCTTTATGAAACACAGTTTATGTGTTTCATTCTTCCAACCATGTTCTGCTGAAATCAAATGTCAAAGTATCCAATGTTTTAAGCTTTTTAATGTCATTTTTGCATCTTCTTTTGTTTTTTCTTTGACAAATGTGCATCTCTTTTGAAGTTGTTGATCATTTTTAAAGATGCTGTTAAAATTTTGAGGCAAATTCACACAAAAAGCCTTTTTTAAACAAATACAAAACTAAAAATTAAACATATATATGACACGGTATATTATACACTTAATAAGTGAATCATTTCAAGACTCATGTTTATTTTCAGGGTTGAGTGTCACACCAAACCACATCAGTCTGACAGCTGCCTCCATAATCACCTCTGGGTTCTACACACGGTGATTAGACCATACAGTTTTGGCTGTGAAGTCACAGCTGGCATCTGAAAGGTTCATGCACAAACCAGCCAGACATTCTGGATGGTTTTTTATCTAGCTGTTTCTCTAAAGTATGTTGAAGGATTTCGTTACAGAAAAATGATCAGGTCTGTCTAGAATCAGTGTGGCTTTGCCTTTTTGTTATCATTTTCAGCAGAGGTCAAAAGAGGGAAGATATAACTGAGACAATAACACTAAACCTTCCATTAAAGGTTTACCTACGTATATTGACATCCGTTCCTTAATATTACTGACATAATAACAATGTAAATTCTGCACATTATCAGGCATGGCTGGATTGCCTTTAAGAAAGACACATTTTCTGAAATCTAAATAAACCATTTTCATTTAAACATTTGATTGAGTAGTAATTGTATTGGTGGCTAATCCCATTAAAATGGCTTCTCAATTTAGGACTTTCTTAACTTACAGATTTGTAATGCTATCCAATTTTCTAACAGCACTATTTCCAGTTGTGCTTATTTAAGTGCTTATTTATCTGTTTTTCTGTGTGCACAAACCTAGCAGCATTGATGTAACCTTTGTGAGTTCTGTGATGTACAGTGAGGTAGTGTAAGGAGGCTGCTGGTAGCATTAAGGTGACAACTGAGCAGCAGGAACAGACACTGCTCAAACTGTCAGGTCTCGAGCCTAACAGAAAATCAGAAGTCTGTCACACCTCTTAATTTATTTTTTCAAATTCCTCGGCCAGTGACAAAAATTGTGGAGACAGGAAAGCAACAAAAATGCCTGATGATTGTGAACAGAGATGAGAAAAAAACATTTGACCTGTTCAATGAAGAGTTCCTTGCCAGCAGCTCCAGAGATCTCACTGATTATCTCAGTGTTATTGTCAAGACCCAGGAATATGATCTTCTCCAGGGTGAACTCAGTACTGGTTGGGTCGAAAGAGCACTGCAGCTCTTCGCATATCTGCTGCCAGTGTCTGAAAGAAGGTGGCATTTAAAGTAAGAGTTGCTCATGGTCTCAAGTGACCCCATGAAATGATAGACAAAGAGTAAGTGTTAAATCAGATTACAGATAGATTCAGATTACTAACAGCAAATAATGTCACACTCATCTGTTACAGTAATATATTTAAAAATCTGCAAGTATTACATATACTGTATTGTAAAAACAAGACTGTCAAAGTTTTAAAGCTGTCTTATTGTCTTCTCATGACAGCTTTAACACTTTGAAATTTACTGGACTCTAATAAACTGCATTATAGTTTCACACAGATTTAATAAAGTAGCATCTGGGAGATTATGGCACAGCTTACTGAGGGACATAAAAGTGGCTGTTGACAGATGTTTCACAGTGCTCTGTAGGAGCCTCACTGACAGATGGGGCTTACCCTGCGTTCACACCAAATTTTAATGTGAATCTTTTTGAATCCCACAACAGCCACTATTGTGTTTCTTTTAGCCTCTCCTTGGTTGCGCAGGCCTAATTCAATCTTATATTTTCAAACTACAAACACATTGAGTCAAATAATAGAGTCAAATAATAGAGCAATTCTAAAACATTAGACAGATTTAGCTAAGCAAAAATGGAAATAAATGGTTTGTGGTACAATGCACAGATACAATGCTTTAGTATCTAATTGATAGAGAATTAGCTCTACATGAGGACATACAAGGTTTAATAGTTTCAGGAAAAAATCCTGTAGCATAAATGACTTTCAATCTATTGAACTGGTGACATTAAGTCACTTAGATACTGACTTCTTTTCTCTTAATGTTCCCCACAGCTTCATTCAGCCATGCTTGAATGTGTTGCATGTGAAGTGATGCCATTGGCATGCTTGATCTTTAATGCTGGCACAAGACTGCATACACCATCAAGTGAAATACATCCCTGAAGTTGTGTACATGTACCTCCATACCAATTCATTTTAGCATGCCAAGCACAGTATGTGTGTGAATCGTCATGGTGGTGGATGAAAACTGTGGAATTGCTTTTTGACCCATTTTATATCATTGAACGTTCAGTGTACTTGTAGAGGTTTAAAAAGAGATGTTTACTTCACCAGAAGAAAGCATCTCTCATGTAACTTACCAAAATGAAACAGAAAAGTTTAGTTGCTGTCAGATTAATTCCGATTTACGGAATGTTGTGTATATCTAAAAGAGAGAGAGCTTAGGCAGAAAGTATTCGATCTAAGTTGGAGTGGTGCATACTGATAGAGTTATAGGCTTATTCTTTGGACCTAGAGACACTTTTAATTCCAGCCCTGTAAAAGTCAATCCGTACAACATGCAGATTACCAACCAATCGGGTATTAGTCTTCTTTATGAAGCCTTCAAAGGAAATTCTACGTTCATTTAGCAGACGCTTCTATCCAAAGTGACTTACATCTGGGTACACAACTGAAGGCAAGGAGGCCAAGGACACAACTACACTTGCACTTTGAATGGTCTTGAACTTGAAAATATGCTACTGTATACAAATAAACCTGCCTTGCAGTGGAAAGGATTTGAACCTGGACAACCTGCTCTAATGCCTGTGCCATCAGCTGAAAAGCAACTACATAAGTCTCTCTCACATTCATTAACAACTCTATTGGATCATTTATAACCACTGGATTTGATTGAAGGCAAAGTTGTTGGATTCGAACCAACGTCCTTGCAGAGACTGGAGCTTTAACCCAGCACCTTTGACTACTCGGCCATGTTACGTCCCATAAGCCTCAAGTCCTGCATCTATCTGTACCTTTCTCTCATAGCTGGGTTCCTCAGGTCAGCGATAAGAGGGATGATCTGCTTTAACTGGTCAACCCTCTTCTTGGAGAAATCGAGTATGTCCCATGTCTTGTCCTGCAATCACACAGAGATCATGTTCTCACTATTGTGTAGTGTAAAAGTATATATAATTTCTGGTGATTAGCTTAGGATAGCAGTGCATTTAATGACATCATTGTCAGCATTTGTATATTAAGCTGTTAATAATAAATAAGAATCTGCTACGAATCCATAATAAATGCAACATGTCATTCCATGCCCTCGCCCACAGAAACTCTGACCAAAGTTTTGCTCGAGTGTTGCCTTGTTCTTGTAGAAACTTTAATTCAAATCATTCCCCGAAAACAAGACTTAAATTGATAGAAGTTACATACCAGTGAGCTGCAGAATAGCACAATTGGCAGGTATGTGACACACCCCTGAACAGCAGGACTCACCTTGAGATCTCGCTGGATTATGTGGAGTTTTTTGAACATGGTCTGTGCTGTGCTCTCTATGTACTCCGTCTGCAGTGTAGTAAACTGGCACACCTTCCAGTCGTTCCACTTAGCATTAAATTCCTCTGTGATTTCCCAAACCTCTTGCAGCTGATTGATGTCCTGCACAGTTCATATAGACACACAGGAAGGCATAAAAAACACAAATTATTCCTTTAAATATGGAAATCAGTCCAGACCTTTGCTGTGTGTCATTCCCACAGTCTTATTCAGTAGTATCTCTGGCTAAATTCCTCTTACCATCTGCTACCCAAATTTACTATGTTTCTACATTAACCCCACTGGACTAACTGCTCATTATGCTAAAGCCTGTATGGAACAAGACAAGAGTTTGATAGAAGGACAATGATCCTAATGCCATTTCAGACCTTTTCCAGCATCTGGATCCTTTCAGAGAGGTGGTGTTGTATTTGGAAAAAGGCCAGCCCATTAAGGATGGTGTTCTCCTCCTGTTTTAGAGTCTCCAGTTGGCTGCGATGCTCTGCCATTTGTTTTACAGCCAAGTCAGTACCCAATGAACTGCTAAATGGACCTGGACATGCCAACATAAAAAAACATAGAGGGAGATACATACATGAAAAAGTATGGCAACAAACATGCATTGCCTGTTGAGTGGATCTCTTTGTCCCAAAGATGCTGAATATAGCTCAGTAATAATTTTGTGAGAAGGAAATAACAAGAAATGGAAGGGCTTGGTCTATAATAGTAAATGATTCATTGTGATTTGTATGTTTGAGTAATAGTGAAACCTTTTGTGCTGAACACTTCCACAGTGCTCTCAATCTTTTTCATGAATTCCTCCGATGAGAGGATGAGATTGCTCTTAAACTTTTCCTTGCTTTTCTGCAGCATGATCTCACTATCAATCAGTTCCTGCTGGAAGTGGACCCATTCCTCATTCAGTCCCTCACGCATCATCTGAACCTGTGCACAAACAAAATGGCCAGAATTGAAATAATGATGACACTCCATCTGAATTATCATTCATGTATAAATATGGTGTAACCCTTCAACATATAGAAAATACAGTTTTTTTCATTATCTCACAAAAGGGAATTGGGGAATTCACCAACTTGGTCTCCTTTAAAACTATGCATTTTTGCCATATTTGCCAATGCAGCATGTTCAATCACTTTAAATCAAGTGAGAAAATGGAATATTGACATACATGGGTGCAAACACTAAAGTTAAATCTATAACTTGTACATATATTTTTGGCCTTTATCAATGAGACAGGTACTTACAGTCTTTTCCACTGAAACTTCATATTTGTCCAGGATAGCAAACTGTTCATGGATGACAGGAATCTGAGCTTCTGTCTGGGGCAAATTCTTCTTAATAATACCTAGAAGTTCCAGCTTTTCACCAAGTTCTGCCAGTGTCTGTGGAGACTGTCTCAGTCTGAAGACAGATAAACAAATAATTACAAAACAGATTAAGACAACTTGCTGTCCAAAACAACTTCTTATTTTTATTGGACCTACCCAACATTTTCTTTGTACTTTACCAACTAAAGCAATTGTCAGGGAAATCATTCTTTTACGTGTTGTGTAAAGAATTGGGGCCATATTCTTGGGTGCACTGAAACTCTTTGACCAATATTATTTTTGCTATAATTTATGAAATAAAGAAAAACTAATAGTGAGGCCAGCCAGTTGGAATACTTCTGTCAACAACAAGGCTGATTTATAATAAAATAGAGGCAGAACATGCACGTATGTGGTTTGTGGTATTGTAGGATGCATCTCCTTGTAAAATTTGTGACTTCTGTTCATCAGTGGGAGTTACCAGCATAAAAAAATACCTTATGAAAATGAAGCTTGTGAACTCCATCCCCTCACCTGTTGGCATTGTCTTGCAGGGTAGAATAAAGTTCTTTTAGCTGATAACTAGCAATCTCATAAAGAAGATAAGTGAACTTAGTTTGCCACTCAACACAGTGCTGCACCAAGGAGGCCTTGAGTGGTGAACAGTCCAGCATCACAAACTGAATGGTAAACATAGCTTCTTCCTGTTGAACGCTGTTAGCCTCCTCTGAGTATCTGGGAGGTAATCAAAGAATAAGAATTTTTGGATTATTTAGTCAGATTAATATGTGTGCATCCCTCATAGCTGTATTTAAAAATGAAAGAATCTGTAGAGAAAATTAAACAAGAATTGTTTTATTTTTAATTGGAATATACAGTAATCTGATATTAAAGTACACCTTATTTCAATTCTTAGGCTTTACATGTTAAGATAGAACCAATGTTTGGACTTTCAATGTTTGCAGACATGCAGAAATATGCAGTCTTGTTGTACATACAGGGATATTTTGAAGATAAGCGTACCTTTGTATATCTGCGTCGAAGAATGATACTGGTTTGTTTTGTGTCTTGTAGTGTTGGATAAAGGAATCCTTGTTCATAGCCCAGATGGCACAGTATTTGTCCCAGTTCTTCAAATAGGCCTTCAGGTGGGTAGCGTTGGCCATCATCCCTGCCTTAACTGCAGCCTGAATCTTCTTTATCCCCTCGTCTTGCTCTAACAATTTAAAAAAAAAGGATGACACCACATATAAAAGTACAAACATTGAGACACATACAGAACACATTCATATACATCTTAAAAAGATTAACACACCTATGCTGGTGTGTATAGGATTAATCTCAGACTCATAACAAGACATAAGTTCAGGAAGTCGTTTAAATTCAGAGATGATGCTGATGAGCTGAGGCAAAATGTTCACAATCTGTGCTAGCTTGCTCAGAGTTGGGGAGAACTCCACCTGTGAAACAAAGGGAGCCAAACTTACAGCATATATATTTATATATCCATCTACATATCTATATCTATATCCATATCTATATCTATATTTCTAGATGAGGTTTTGGCTTTACCTTTGGTGCAGTTTGGGGAGGTGTCTGGCGAAGTGCTACAAGGACTTTAAACAAGGGGTTGGGTGATGTCTTGGTATCACCACAGATGGCTCTTGATAGTTTCTTCATAGAGTCTCTGATATTAGTCCTGAAAGCTTCCTCTACCGTGTGGTCCACTTTCTCCACGTAGGTGACCCAATGCTCCTGGATCTTAAAAAAAAAAGTATATATTCATCCAAAAGCAGAGTAGTAGAAATTCAAAAAACATTGAATACAGAAAATAGCCAAACCTCAGCTATGTCTTTAGCAAAGATGCTGCGGATCTGGGTCATGATATCAACAATATCCTGATGTGCTGAGTGCAGTTTTTGGAGACAACTCTGCTGGTGAGCCTTCTGGTCAGCCTCAAACTCCAAGTTACTAAAGTACAGAGATGACAGGCATCAAAAACAGCATACTACAGCTCACCTACTTACTGTTAAATGTGTGATATATGCACAAAAGTACTTGTATACAATTCAGATCAAATTATAATAGTTGCATGTTTCTTATATTTTACTGTTCACATCTCTGTTACCTGTACAAAGTCTTGCCATCTAATTTTACCAGCAATGTTTCACTGATTTTCCGAGCGATGTTTGAGATGGAAAGATTGGAGACTTTGTAACTATCAACTACTGACTGGACCTGGAAAGTTGATAAGATGACAGAAGAAAAGAGGAGATTCCCAGTGAAAATAAAACATTTTATCACTATTAGGTGTTTGCAGCTAACTTAGTTATTTTTGTTTTCATTAATCCACATAATTCTCCATTCAGCTAATTCTTCATCCTACTGATCAACTCAGCCATCTGTCTGAATCGCAAAAAATTATATCTGTAAGTAGCATCTTACAACCTTGTCAACGTGCTGGAGACAGTCATTGATGAAGATGTTAGAAGCTCCTTTAGTCAACCACAGAAGCTTTCTCAGTCCTGGCTCAAGCTTATTGTTGATGAAATTAACCCTCTCCCGAAACAGACCCAATTCATCAGGAGACAACATTCCAATAATCCTGAAAAACATACAAAATTTAAGGAAGTTAGATAGGATCTGATCAAGGTGTGGAACAAACAAGATTATGGACATCTCTGGTACTCGAGGACCGCAGTCCTGCAGGTTTTCCATGCTTCCCTGCAGGACTGTGGCCATTGAAGACCTGAATTGTCCATCCCTGTAGCAGCGCTGTTGAGTTTGTGTTTGTCATGTTTGTATGATGCTCATTTGTGATTATGATCTTGTGGATTGTTTAAACCAGTGCCTGCTCAGCTCAACTCAACTCCATTTGGTTTATAAGGTTTTCTACTTTTAGTACTGACATTACTGGATGAGTCATGAAAGTGACTATGGCAAACTGTCCTGTACATTTCCAGTGTTTTGTCCCTGCCTGCAGCCTTCTCTGGCACTCTTTTCTTATGATAAGTCTGACAAAAAGTCATAGATGCCATCACCTTCCATTATGTCATGTTTGTGTTGCATACAACTGTATGTCACATGACATTCAGGCTGCCTCCCTATGAGGGAGCAACCTACATCGAGATAGTACTCGATATTAATGGACAACAACCTAAACTGAGTCGAGTCGTACAGCTGAGTAGGTACCGGAGGAAAACAGGCTTTACAGCATCAGATGGTAAATCATGTTTGTGTACGTTATTTTTTGTGTATTTTTCTGACCTGTTGTAGTTCCTGCTCAGCAGCTGCACTCTTGCTCTCAGGACCCTGATATCCTCCCTTTTCTGGTAAATATCAGCGACACACTGGGGGATCTCGCACCCGAGTCGATCCCAATATTGGATCTCAGAAATCAGATTCAACAGGTGGCTGGTGGAAATGAAAAACATTCATTCATTTTCTGTACCGCTTAATCCAATTAGGTCGCGGGTGGGCCGGAGCCTATCCCAGCTGAAATGAAAAACATTTTTTTTAATGCATATGAGAACGAGTGATGTAGAGCTGTGCTTAAAAATTCTGAGGATCCATCAGTGTAAACAAAAAAAATAATAATAATAAAAAAAAATTTAGTAAGTGTAAAATCTATTGGTCCAATTACTTCTGTTGCAGAAGTAATCATAAGCTTTTCATCATGTAGAGGTAGGCAAACTTCAATTTCAACTCCTGTTTATATTTATTAGAAAATGTTAGTGAGTTTGTGAGTAAAATTTACCCACTCTACTGCAGAAATGTCAGAATCCAAAAAAAGGCAGCAATGTCTGAATTATAAATAGAAATGGCCAGTAAGGAGTGAAAAATTCATTTGGATATCAATTCAAAAACCTCAGGTTTTTGAATGAAAAAGAAACGGCATACACTACCTGCAGCTAATTCAATAATTACATTTTATTCAATAAAGTACATTAAGTGTTGTCATAACTCCAGGAAAAGGCCTTAGTCTTCTCAACCGGGCACAGTTTAGATTTGATAAACGCCATATTAAGATATAAAATGTCCTAATTTATTAATTAACGTAAATGAATAAACACTCAGGTTTGTTGTTAGGTTTAGGGATATTGTTAATCATTATATTACTATTACATTGAAATACTTACATTATTACACCACAATAAAAGGAAGCATACCCTACAATTAAAGAAGAACTTCCTGATACTTCTAAATCAGACTTAGCAGAGCCTAGCAAAGCGGTCACCTCTATTTATCACTTTAACTGGGTGGGTTAAATCATAAAAATGAACACTTTCCCCTAACTTTTTACGTTTTACAATCAGTTCCTCTCTTCATCCCAAAGTATTTCTATTATACTCAAAATTTGAGAATTAGTTCCCAAATATACAGAGGTAAAAATCCCTTCAGTTTCTAAAACACACTTGCACAAGTCTATTCAAAACCGTACACTAGCATTTTCCTATTTTCATCAATCGGGCAGCTAACATCCAGGCTCTGCTGTACTGGTTTAACAGTAGAAACACCAGCTCTGCATCTTGGATTAGGTATGGAAGCCTGTGCTACTCAAAACACCCCTTGGCAGCTTTGGAAGTCGCATTGTGCCCTGTTTCTATGCCCCACCTAGTAACTAACCCAGTGGTCACACAATCCCTCAGACTGTGGAATCAGTTCAGAAAATGCATTAGACTTTGTAGATTTTCCCTTAAAAGTCCTATTTTATCTGACTTTTTTCTCCCTCCTTCATCTTTGGATCAGGCCTTCAAGGGGCTGGCAGGATATGGGCATTATTTGTTCTTTGAAAATTACTTTGCTTCTTTTGATCAGCTCTCAAATAGATTTGGCATTCTAAGAACAAACTATTTCAGATATGTACAAATTCGGCATTTTGTTCAAAGCCAGTGACCAGGTTTTCCGGATGCTCTTCAGAGCTCGGAAAGAGAAAACATTCTTAGCCTGCAGCCTTTTATGAGTGGCCTGATCTGAAGAATGTGCAATAAGCTGAAACCAAGCATCCACAGCTCAGACCAGGGCCAAGCTCTCTCATACTTACCCAAACATAAACCCTTAGTTTGATAAATGTGGCAGTAATGAAGCCACAATGATTTATTAATTCTGGGCCCGCTCTGGTCTAAGAAGATTTTGGCAGGAGGACTTTTAAATTCTGTCTGTGGTCTCTGTTTTAACTATCACACCTCATCCCCCTCCTAGCTTTATTTGGTATTTTCTCAGGAAATCCCAACGTTTCCTCTGATGTCCATCACATGTTGTCTTTCCATCCTGTCTTGGATGGGTGTGTTATTTTACACAGATTCAAGGGTGCTAGAGTGCTCTTCTATATTCAGTTGATATAGGATGAAAAATCAGGTGCTCAGTTTAAAACAAAGGGGAAAAATCTTTTTAAAAGTCTGAGCACCCTTTGTGAACCATCTTTCAAACCCTATTTATCCTACTTAAATCCATCTTTTAGGAATTTATTGCATTTTTCTTTTGGAGACAAGGAAATAGATGTAACTTCTGGCTTCACAGCCCTGTACATTTCAGATGACTTTAAAGACTTCCTGCTAGGGCTGGGCAATAAATCGATTTTATCGATAAATCGAATTTTCTATTAATGAGAATTTAATTTTTTGAAAATCTAGATTTTCTTAGCCGGAAATATTTTGCCGATGTTGCCTTCCCTCACCTGTAAAACTGTGTGCGTGAAAGTTATATGTTCATTGTTTACAGCGGCAGGGCCTGCCAGCTTGTTTTACAAGTTTGTTTCACAACTTAAAATATCTGCACTTTGAATTTTGGTCAATTTCCTGAATGGATGATTGAAATAAAAGCATGTTTTCCCATAAAATCTAATATTTGTGATCTGTTTTAAAGAAAAAGACAGGAAGATTAAAGAAAATCGATTAAAATCGAAAATCGGATTTGGTTTTAAAAAACCTGAGATTT
>JAVQJG010118277.1:0-10096 GCA_036024015.1 Craterocephalus amniculus
GTTCCATGTATGGCGTTTTGGTGTTTGGCGTTTGAAACAAATATCTCAGGGAAGGATCCAAATCTCCAAAAAGTACCATAGGTGTCCAGTACACTTCAGTCTACATCACAATTAAGGCCCCACTTGCAAAAAAGTGGACTTCTCCTTTAAGCCCAAACTTTTGGCTTCAGAGCAGCATTATTGCATCAGATCAGTACAATTTATTAATTCTTTATCGTTTTGTTCTTTGTTTTACTTAAATTTTTCCATCCAACAAGGAGAGGAAAGAAGTTTGCAAGAAGTTGATGAAAATGTTTTATTTATTACAAATATATGGAAACTAAATAATTTGCAGTGTCAATTTGTTGAGAAAAACAGAGTTATGTATCTTTTTAACATTTAAGATTGACAGATAAGAACATTGAATCGGCCCCATCTAGCAAAACTATACGCTAACTACTTACTGTTCCGAAAAAAAGTTAGTTATTATACAAATTAGATAATAATAAAAAGAATGCTCATTGTTGAACTGCTACCACTTCAGGTACCTTCATTTATTTAAATTTGTCCAATTCTAAAAAGCTTTGAAAGTTTTATGATTTTTTTTTCTTTTAATGATGTATTTGTAAGAAAATAGAAAGTACAATCATGCTTTTGGAGGACACATTAATCATTCTGAGAGATTGTCTCTGAATATCTTTCTGATGAGGCCAAACCTGAGCGGCCTGTCAGATCGTTTTTATTAAAGTGGTTTGATTTGTGTGTGTACCACAAGGTAGATCAGCACTATGATTCCTTCCTGGTTTTCAGTGAGTGAATTATTCCTGGCGTATCTTGAATTGGACTTTTATAATTTGACTCAATGATTTTATAAACAGTCTCTGGCAAATTTGAGGCATTATTATGATTGTTAGGCCAGGCTTACTTCTATTCAGTTTTTCTTGTTCAATTATTATTCCCTAGCTGCTGTTTGGTCATTAAAAAGTGTTTGGATTTTTTAGGCTTTTTGTACTTACATTAAACTGGAAAGTGTTTTTGAACTGTGCATGCCTCCAACAAAGTGTACGCAGATGTTTTTTTTATCTTGCATTTGCCAATAAGACAGACTCATTGCCAGTCATGATGTTAAACACAGATAGTGAATGGTGACTATCGAACAATGGAAACATGCACCCTCACAAAAAAGTTCTTTGAATTAGCCGATGATGAACAAAACGTAATAATTTTAAATAATTGTTAACTTTTATGAAGCACCTTTTTAATTCCTAGCTCAGCAATTTTAAATCCTAAATAGATTTTATTAGATGATGAACATGTGAGACTTAACCTTTGTCTCATTATCACATGCTATATTTCCCTGTGCCATGAAAAAAGTCAGGTGGTTATGAGTGGGTGTTGAGACCTGTAAGACATGAACATCGACATTTTTGTAATTGAGCAGCAATGTTATGCAAGTCCATTTTTAGGGCTAATTATCATATTTGTGACACATAAAGAACTATTCACTTTTTTTTATTAGACCCCATCTTCACCTTGATAACACCTCTCTAAATGTATATGAAACGTTCTAAGATTTATTTTAATAGCAGACTTTTTTAAAACATTGGTCTGATTTATGTGTCAGGTAATAAAAACAATTTCTTTGCCTAAGTGAGGTTGAATGTATTTACTTAGTGCTGTTTGCCAACACTGCGGTTACAGAGGTCTAGTCAAAAGTAACAAGTTGCATTTCAGGATATGTGATTAAGAAAGACAGCAGAAGAACAAGCTGTTCTAGGGGATATATTCCATTTGTTGGACAAGATCACCTTTGTGCTCAGATGTACCCAGATCTTTTAATAACATATCACAGAGACATTCAAGGTGTGAGCCATAAATAGAAAGGGATTAAGCATACTTGTGTAGCCCTTTGTATGAGTTCATGGGACAATGACTTTTCATAATGCCTGATTCTCCCAAAGAAAGACTGCTGGGAAGTTCGAATGGGTTTGGCAGTGTTATTTTTATGTGTCAAATTTACTTCCATCAAACAGTTCCCAGTTGTTATATTAACAGAAAGTTTTAATTCAGATGATGGAGCTGGAAGTTTTTTTAATAAATTACTTCATGACATGATTTGTAAAAAAGGGTATAGACAGAATTTTGAGTGATGTCACTCACTCAGGTCACCCCTACGCATATACTGCGTGATTCAGTATGGTCTTGTTAACAAGTTTCGTATGTTATGATACTGAGAACAATCCGTATTGTAACAGTGGGGATAGGTTTGACTCTGAGAAAAACAAGACTATAGGACAAGAAAATATTGGCAAACGTCACATGCCTGCAAAGCCTCCCCCGGATTCCGCTGAATCGCCCGGGGGGGGTGGGGGTGGAGAACCATGCAAGTGACATCAGGTTACGTGAAAAAGACTATAATCTCCACAAGTATTCTGCTGTTTGAACTTTGCAAGCCAGAGGAGCTTCCTAGAATTCACAGGATGAGTGAATCCAAGAGTGCCCACTTGCAAGTGAAGATGTGCAAAATGCGGGGGATCTCTCAGCGGCAGCAGCAGCGGTAAGTCATGCAGTAAGTGCAAAGTTTGCTGAATGGACTTGCACGGCAATGAAAGGAAAATGGGAAAAGTTAAAAGCTTGTTTCTAAAATGTATAGGTTTACGATTAGTGTAAGCTTGTTTTCTGTGCGCTAAAGTTCCTCCTTTTGATTGCAAATGTCCTTTTGGTCTTCCTCTGAAGACCAGAAAGAATATTTGAGAGCAAAAGTTTACAAAACTCATATATGTTACAGATATGATCTATAGTGTTAAACCGGTAATAGCAACCTGAACCAGCTCAATGCTAATGTTTTCATGACTTTTTCAAGTGATCAATTCACTTTCTTTCTTGCAGAGCTACAACGGGTTTTTCATTTTTCTCCTACACACAGAGCATCTTACTGCACTGAACATCAAAAATCTAAAAGGAAAACAGGAGACATCCAACCAGCTTCTTGCACGGCATCGACAACATAAAAGTCTCAAGCAGGAACAGGATTGCCATAATATGGTTAGTTTAAATACAGGTATACTCGGAAAATTAGAATATCCTGAAAAATTGCATGCATTTCTGTTACTTCAAAGATTAAATATAGATATATAGACAAATAGGATGCAAGTCAATATATTTCAGGTTTTATTTGTTTAGATTTCGCTGATCAGGATTTGCAGATTCGGAAAACTTCACATAATAAAAACTCAGAAAATTAGAATACTGCTTGAAATCAATAAAAATGGATTTTATACAAAAATGTAAGGTCTCTGACAGTAAAGTCTTTTATCTGTACTTTGTACATAAAATTGATTGGTTTTATTGCTTGAATAAAACAACTTTTCCAGCATTTTCTAATTTTCCAATTAGTACATGTACTACCAACTTTTAAAAAAATAAATAAATACTATGCGATATGATTAAGTAACACTATAGAAGATTTTAACAGCCTAAACTGACAAGAGTTGCCTGTTTTTCAGGAGTGGGTGCCAGTTTTGTGAACTGAAGTCATGAAAAATTAGTAATTAAGGAGAATATTTAGATATGTGTTTCATTTGCCTCTGGAAACTTCAGTATGATGCTAATGGCTCATAAGTCATAGAGTCAGATGGAGAAATGACACAAATGCTCCCTGTGTCATGAAAGAGCATTTGGATTAACCTGGATCAAAGACATAATACATATAGATTTTCTGTCATGAATTCAATCTTGAATAAAATTATTTTTCAAAGTGAACGTAAGAATGTTTCATTTACGAACCCTTACTTGCTTAACGTGAAAAAGGAATGACAGGAATGGCATCAAACGGGAAGTAATGACTGATATGCTTATACAAACAGAAGATTATGTGGGTGATAAGATGCCACTACAGGCAAATAGCAGATGGGTTGATATGTGAAAAAAGACTTATCGCAATATGGAGAGGAGATATCATGCAAGCTTTACAGATGAGCCTTAAGTAGACAGTTTAACTGTCTGCAACTGCCCTTTTAACACACCCTGCTTTCAATGACATGAAAAGGATTCTATACCAATAGCTCAGGAGTCTGTAGTCTACCATACTGTTATCTAGAAATTGAAGACATACTTTACTACATACTTTAAGACATACTCAGTAGAATTGAAGGTTGGGATGAGAATGAATGAGTGTGATGCACCACCAAGTGGCAGGTAGGAATTAGACTTGATGCTATCACCTTTTAAATTAACCAGATTTCAATTGCATAATTATATGCATAATAAAACCTTACAAATTACTTAATAACTCACATCTAAAAGTAATTCTAATTAAATGCTATATTTACTTTGATGTGATGGCCCCTTTCATTTCAGAATGTTTTTTCTTCATGTCTTTCTGCTTCTCTGTTAGACTTGATTGTCGTAAGCAAAGTGGACTCAGAACAGTCATGGGTCAACTCTATACAATATTTAATCAATACAAATTAGCAGTTAAGGGGAGCTTAAACAAGGATAGAAGGAGAGTTTAAGAGAACCATTAGCCAAAGCAACTTGGCTGAGCCAAGAGCCATATATTTATTTAGAGATGATCAAGTTTACCGTAAGGTGTGTTGAAAAACTCTGAGCCTCCTGGCAACCAATTACAGTTTGTTGAAAATATGTCAGCTAATGTTATAGATGATTGTGTTCTGTTGCTGTATATCATCCAATTACTGAATAACCTACATGTTTAGTGTTATGTATACAGTGTTGTGTGCTACAGTATGTATACACTATAAACCCGAACAAGTTGAAAATACTCAAAATGTTTGTCATAACTGATTATGTTTTGAGTTGCATAAATAAATTTCATGAGTTCCACTAAACTTAAAAAATATACCTTCTAGTAACTCAAATGATTTCGTTCTTTACCAAAGATTTTAAGGAGTGAAAACAAATTTTATGAGCTTGCACATGCTGGGATAAACATGAAACGTACACTATTTCAAACCCTTCTTCAGCCCCAAACAGCAGTCCCCTTGCTCCAGCCCTGTCCTGGAGTCAAACTGGGGACCTTCTTGCTGTGAAGCAGCAGTGCTAACCACCACATTTACCATGCAGATGCTTTTTGCAGGATGCATTCATACATTCATACAGTACATGCATGCAAACACACATGACGCAGTGTTTTGCTGTTTACTCAAAATATGTTTTAATGACAGTCATGAACTCAATACGATCTACTTTAAATCAAAATGCATTTCTTATTGAGAAAACTTAAAGTTATTATTATTAACATATATGAATATGTGTGACAGTTGTTTCAATAGTTTTTTTTTTTCATGTGAGATCCAGTATCCACGGACGGGCTGTGTGGCAATGACTCAGGTGTCCTGCTACCTCTGTCAACATGTCATTGTGACTTTGGGCAAGACACTTTCAACACCTCCAGTGTTGGCATTAGTGGTGTACAATTCAGATGTAAGTCGCTTTGGATAAAAACATCTGCTAAAAGACTGTAGAAGTGCAGATTATCAGCTGTAAATATCAACTTTGCAGCAAATGTAATCTTTGCAATTGTCAAAATCAAGAAATGAAAATAATTTGAAACAAACACACATTAAAGAAGTTAAATTAACATTAAGATGAAAAATGTGTCATACATACAGTCATAAATTGGTTTTACTTATACTATAGTTAAAGCTACATGACATTACAAAATCAGAATCAGAGATACTGTACTTTATCATCCCTGAAGGAAAATTGAATAGCCGCAACCACAGATTTAGAATTTCAAAATTAAGCAAGAATGAAAGATAATTAAAATTGATATTTACACATTTATGAGTGGCAATACAATGTGAAGTTATATAAAGTTGAATGAATGAAACATTAAGACAAAAATATTTCTATAAATTCATCAGCAAATCAAAGAGAAACTGAATCAATGAGTCAATGTGTTATTGTTGTGCTGACTGGAATTCATTTCCCTGAGCTTCACGCGCTATCAAATATCGGCCGAAAACTCTAAAGTTTCTTGATGGAGGGAATACAAACCTTTATATGTTGTGGGGCTCACTATTCTAACTCATTTTCATTTATTTATTTTATTATATTATTTATAATGGAACAAACTGTTTTGGCCACCGCTGCTTTTCATCTGATGGTTTTGTTTGGATTTAAAGCTCAGCCAAGCACTGTTTACCTTGTATTATTTCCAAATCTAGCTTCTGCTTCAGGAATGTAGCTACTGCAGGTCTTTAACAGGTAAACTAAAGAGAAATTATAAAGACATATAATAGATCTGCCCAGGAAAAAAAAACAACTTTTATTTACTTAGTCTTTGGAAAACAGAGATTCACATCTTTAAAAGCTTTAATTCATGTGAATCTAAAATTAAAACTGAGTGTGCATTTGAAGCTCAAATTATATTTCTTTAATTTTGACATGCTTAAAGAAGGATTTTTTAATGTTTAAATAAATAACTTGTAGACCTAAACATATACTGTATGCTATTGACTTGAAGGCATACAGAGGTAAACTCTTGAATGTGAAATGTTTCTATATTCTTTGGCTCCATCTTGTGGAACATGTGAAATATGTGTTTTCAACCTGCCATCAGAAAGTTTCCCAGAAGTAGCAAATAAAGAAGAAATCATAACTGTTTTTCTTGCTCAAAAGAACTCAGTTCTTTTTTTAATCTTTTGGAAGGGAAGTTTTATTGACATGGTTTCAATCCATGTGAATAATGTTACTATAAAAATAGGGAACAAATTTTAGAGAAATATCTAGGTGGTGCTGTTAAAATGCTGCATGTTTTTCCTGACTGTAGCTTGTAAAAATCTTAACCCTCCCCCTTCTCAATTAAACAAATTTCTTCATTTCAAAGGTCTCACTTTCCTTTTAATCTGCAAGAAAATGCTGGGGGTGGGGTTGGGGTTGGGTTGGGGTATTTGTGTGTGTGAGTGTGTGTCATGACAAATACCTTTCTGTAACACTGCCATTGCCCCTGAACAGTTTACCTTATAATTCTAATTTATCAAATCACGTTCCCAGAGTTCTACAACTTGTCCGAAAAAGTTTGGACGATGTGTAAAATTGAAATAAATACAGAATATAATGATTTGTCTATTTCACAAACCTACATTTTATTCCAAAATTAATCTAATTTCCATATTAGATGATGAAACCAAGACATTTTAACATTTCATTAGAAAAGTTGTCATTTTCTTATTTAGTAGAAATTAAACATTTTAACAGGGACAACAACATGCTGGAGAGGTGACTGCCATGAATATAGATAAATAAATAAACAAACTGAAAGAACATTTGACATTAATTGGCAACAGGCCCGGAACATGAATGCGTAGGAAAGGACCAAATCAACTGAGCCTTCAATCTGTGACTAATCGATCTTAAAATTGAGGAACAGGAAAGCACAGACACCATGTCTTGCAGATTTATGAGCTACGGGCTCACCCTGCATGATGTTGGCTCTCAGTTCAAATTTGCTTCTTTGATGGTATTGGGTTTCATAAATGAATACTGTGCGAGCAGCTTGCAAAGCTGTAAAGGAACCATCAGGTATTGTAGCTATATACTGGTTTTAGACCAGGTTATGCTCCCAAACAGCATCTGTTTCAGGTAAGCTCTAGTATATTTCAGCAATACAATGCTCAACTTCATATTGTGTCTATCATAACAGAATGGCTTTGCAAGATTAAAACCTTTGAGGAGGACATCAGGGTTGAAAATAAATCTTTGAAGCTATCAGAAGCCAGAAATAATCCTATAACATAGTAACTAAGTCTATAGAGAACACAGCAAAATATTGAATTTAGATAGCCTTAAAAAATGGGAGAAACATATTTTTAAAAATTAAATGATAATGACCTTGTTAGGAATTTACAATTAAAAAAACAGGGATAGGAAGAAAGCCTTCAGAAGAGAAAAATCTGCAATAGCACATGCTTTAGATTGTCATCATTCCTTACATTCCTGGGTATCCCAACTTCCCCTTAGTTTCTTCATGGGTCATTTCTTCAATATAAACGTTTAAATTACCTTTGAAAATAAAAATAAAAACATAGATCAATAAAGAGGCTAAAATAAATTGTAGAGGATTGGGTGGGCTACACGGTGACGTATACTGGGTGCCCGCCCCCCCCCAAAAAAAAATACGCCCCTGTCCTGGCTTGCGGAACCAATTAAATCCCCTGTACTTGCGTGCATGCCAACATGAGCACCGACAGGACCACGCGTGACCCTCGCTCATCCCTCGGACCCTAGTTTCCCGTTTAATACCCTCAAAACATTCCGTGTTTGTCATTTTTTTAAAAGAAGTGTTTTCGTGGCAGCGTTTACAAAGTTGTGAGAAGAAGAGGGGGGGGGGACTGTGCTAGGTTTACACCGCTCGCTGCTAACCCGCCTATCTGAGTGCAAATGGCAGAGCAGGAGGAGCAGCCGTTAACCTCGCCGGCTCCCGGCCCGACACAGACGGGGAGAGCGGTGGCTATAGCCCGGCTACTTCACAGTGAATGTACCGATCTGCTGCGGTTATACGTGAGTTGCGGTTCACACATTTGTCATGTTTACCTCATAGCCAGACGGTATGACCCACTCTTCTTCCCGCTATATTAGGCTCGCTTTGATGCATGTCTGTTCCTGTGCTGAGGTAGCTAGCTACCTAATGCATTTAATTGTGTTTGGATATCACTGCACACACTAAAATGCACAAGCGTTCACTTGAGTGTTCTCATATGAGATGCTGTGGTGCTTAATGTAATCATACTAAAAGACACCATCCACCTCTACCCCATTTCCCTGGAGAGTAATGGATAGAATGTATTGGATTTTTCTGTTTCCTGCTTCTCTGCTTGTGTACCTCGTTGCCTCTTTAATAACCTTTTAATTGATCTATTTGAGAGTTGTCAGCTGGTGTTTAGAGCAACTAAAAAAAGACATATGGGCCACTTGCAGCATGGCTGGCATCCTTGAATGTAGACAAAAATGTATTAATCTCTTCCTCATTCATCTTTGACTTTTCAGAAAGAGAGGGAGACCTTCTTGTCGGACCACACCCCAGATGGCGGACGCATGGTTTCCCTTTCCCTAGAGGCGGAGGAGCCCAGCACTGAGGAGCAGGTGCAGCTGCTGCACTCGGCTCTGCGGCAGTGCCTGGGGCTTCTGCACTGTGTTATCGTGAAGGAGGACGAAGAGTGGGGCCAGATGGAGGGCGACTATGACACCGTGAGGAAGAATGTCCGAGCTCGGCTGGAGCACTTGCTCTTCACCACCAAAGATCTAGTTCAGGGCGCAACTCTGGAAGTCACCCCAGACCACCAGTGTTATGAGGTGATGTATTTGTTAGAGTTCATATCTCCATATGGCCCATTGTTCTCATTAAGTGAAGCCGCTATTTATCTGACATCTGCAGAACATAATAAGCTGACAACACACACACAAAAGCACCAGTTGCATTGTATATTTGTGTACTTTCAAGAATATTTTTTCATAATAAATTATAGTAATTTGCACACAACTCTAAAACTGTTTTGTCAGTAACTTTCGGCTCATCTTTTCTGCTCTCAGCTGTAAGCATCCATTGATATCTTTGTGGGGAAAAAAACATTTTTTGACAATCCAAGTTTTAACTGCCTTGCATTTATTATAATATCTTAAGATACATTTCCTGCATCGATTTTTGCATTTATGTCACACAGCTGGTCGTTCCCAAGCTGCCAGATTTCATGTATGAACATAACACTTAAGTTGATTATTTAAAGCCTTGAGTATCCGCTAATCATGTTGTTAATGACTAATGCTTTTTATGTAAATACAACAAAATTCAGTTTACATTTTTAAATACATTAAGTTGTTTGTTAGTGTTGAATAAGACCATTCATAGATGTACTTTGAGTGAAAAAAAGGAATTTATTAGAATTAACTAACAAATATCAAAGATAAAGATCCAAAATGCAGTGAGGATGAAAGAGAGATACTTCACGTGGATGTTTGCAGAAGCTGAGATTGAGCAAAGTTGTGATTTATTAGTCATAAATTCATTATCTGACAGTGACTCGAGGAAGTCTTAATTAATCTGCTACATTTTCAAGCAAATGTTTCTAAATGATTGGCATATCATCTGTACAAA
>JAVQJG010118280.1:0-20669 GCA_036024015.1 Craterocephalus amniculus
AAGAAAGAAAGAAAGAAAGAAAGAAAGAAAGAAAGAAAGAAAGAAAGAAAGAAAGAAAGAAAGAGAGAAAGAAAGAAAGCAGGAAAGAAAGAAAGAGAGGAAAAAAAGAGAAAAAGAAAAATGGCAATGAAAATAAAAGATATAAATGAATAAGCCAAAACAACTTTTAGGTATTATTCTCTACACCTTTCTACATCGACTGTACCTTGGCATCTCTTTTGTTTTCTGGTCTAACCAAGGTCTTTATTTCTGCCAGCACAGAAAACCGCCATGTGTCATCAAATGTATTCCCCTGAAACCAGACAGAAGTGTAAGATAGACAGGAGAAGATAAAAAGACTTAGACAAAAAAAAAGAGGAGATTAATTGTTGTTCCCAAATGGCAACAAACCTCTAGTATCCTGTCATTGTGGCTAGATATAAATTGCCCGTAAGTCTTTTTAAAATGACCTGCTCCTTGCCTTACTATTTACTGGTAAATGTTAGCCTTTCTTTGATTTCTCTTTTTAAACAATAAAGGCTCTCATGTAGGCTGAACAGGTGAGATCCTTTTCAGAGTATACACTTTGACAAAGCAGCTGCTGGTTACTTGCAGATCATGGAAACTCAGAGGCCCGGATGATCTGGCTGTCATTAGAAATCTACACCACTTGAATATTTCACATAATTTGTAAATCTTTTGAAAAGGCAGCCTCATCAATGTTGGCAACCTTTTTCTTCCTTTTTTCTTTTTCTAAAAGCCTCTGAGCACTCTGCCGATCTTGACATGGTAACACCAAACAATTTAGTAACAAAGAGAGGCATCAAATGTGAGATGTTTATATAGACTCCAGTTGAAAGCACTGGAAATAAATCGGGAACATTGATTTTAAATAGTCAAAATTAGAATGTGTTGTTTAAAGGTTTGCTTTTTCAAAATCATTTAGAAACTTTCATGACATACATTATTCTTTCACATGAGCTACAGTTAAAATGGAGCTGTGGAATCATCTATGGTGATATATCTTTCAGATAACTAATTAAATAACCTTACTTAGAACATGCAAATGACATGAATTACTTTCTGATAATCTGCCCATTTACAAATACTTGCAAATGAATTTAAATGTATAAGGATACAGAAATATGCCCGATCCTGCCATTCCCCGTGGGGGCATTTCTTTCCCTTTAAGCCACCTAGTACAAAAGGTAAAGAGAAAAAGGGTTCTGGCAGGGTTTGAAAGTTTAATGACTCTAATATGTATCAGATCTTCTGTCCTCTGGATTCACCACCACTTATGTTTGTGTCAGGGGGAGCGAGGTGTGCCAGGATTACCAGGAGATCACGGTGAAAAGGGTGAACCTGGGGAGAGTATCATTGTGAGTATGTTTCATTGATTGGCCTGAGTTTCAGTCACTGTCTAAACTTCTAAATGGGTTTAGTGTTCATAATATATACTGAAAGAAAATATTTCCTGAAGTGGTAATTAAAGACATTTCTGGGTGAAGTTACTTGATATGACTGTGGGTTGCAGGTGTATTGCAGTCTGCCTTCATCATAAATGCTCCCCACTGCTATACTTTCAAACCTCACACATTTGACTGTGAGTGAGTCTGCATTCATTTTTGAAATACCGGATAGTTGGAGACAGAGAATCAATAGAGCAAAAGGTGTCCAACACAATTCCTTTATTCGATCCGGGTGCTAGAGGGCAGATGGTGTTAACAAGATGTGTGATGTGTTCGCAGGGCCCCATGGGACCTCCAGGGAAGCCAGGAATTGAGGTCGGTGGAAAATTCTTGGATTCACAACACATAAGCTACACATTCAAGTTGATTTCGAATGATTTTCTGCTCATAGTGTTGTGGTTATCATTTTGGCCGCAATTTTACAGTGTATATAATTAGCTGATTGTATAACATGAGACGTTTCACTCTTCAGGGCCCTCCTGGACCCCCAGGTTTATCTGGACCCCCTGGGTCTCCGGGAAGAGAGGTGAGTGAGCTCAGTCTTTGCTTTCACTCTCATACTCTCCCTCATGAATCCACAGATAAAAGATGTCTGGCAGCATGAAAGAATGTGAGATTCCCACTGTGGATGTACAAGTACAATTCTGGACACGAATGCCCCCCCACTGAGAAGAGTGGGAAAAGTTATAGCCTTAAATGTACTTGTGATTTCAGAAGCGGGAGGGCTGTTAATGCTATTCTTTGTCTCAATTAAAGGGCTCCCCGGGTAGACCAGGCCCTGCTGGACCTCCAGGTGAACCAGTAAGAGAGAAAATTTCTATTTTTTTTTTTTTTGGCTTTGTTCAGTTCAGCATCAGTGATCAGTAGGGAGACCTGCAGAGATCTCCTTACAGTCAACGTCCATATTACAGCTCCAGTTTTGTGATAATTAGAAGCTAGTGCAAGTGCTCACTAACCAACATCACTTTCCGAAAAATGCTGCCGTTTACAACAAATTGGCAGCACCCTGTTGTGAGCGCACGCTTTCATGTCTTTCTTGTCAGTTTGTGCGTTTCACATGAGCAACATTTGCTATAGTTTTGATAGCTATACCATATGGGCGTTGCTGCTTCTGCATCAAAGCCTTGTAAATGTGGCATCTTGTTCATATTTGTGTGTATTAAACATACATGATTCATGTTTATAATCCATTTTTCGTGATTTGTAATTAAAAACTTTCTTTTCCTTGGCTGAGAGGGCCAGAGAAAACCAACATCTCTTGGAATTTGGGATCATATCTTTAGAAAAAGCTATTTAAAAAGCACTGGAGATAAAAACTGGAAATATTACAGTTACTGAAATGTGTATTGGTATGAATCACTTTCTTGGTGTTCGGTCTTCTAGGTGATGTTTTAGATGCAGGATACAGCTACGTTTAACTACTTCAGCATAGTAAAGATCATCTCTGGAATAAACACTCTCTCTTCTCTTTCTGACAGACTGCCTTGCCTATCGTAAAAGACATGGGCGCTCTGCTTAAGGTACTTCATCTTCATAGTTCATGATAATTACAGCTTTTCGCAAAGAACAACGGAAAAGAGGTTTCAGGGTTGGTATTTAAAGTGATCAGTGTTTGTTGATTTGAAACCACTTTATTCTAATATATGGAAACTATCAGTTAAGAGACATACTGTAGTTAAAGCCCACGAGTGCCTCCATCAGGATGCCTGGGAGAAGTGTGTGTATATTCAGAAGTTTAGAGCAAATCATTTACCAAGAAAAAGCAGAATTGTTTATTGCAAGGGGACATGTTTATAAAGCTTCTAAAAAGCATAAAGGAATATACAGTAACAAATACATAACATACTCCTGATGCAGTCCAAGTTAAGAGAAAAATATGATAATGCAGCTACAAAGACATACTGTATTTATTGTTCTGCAGAGATCATAGCTATAGTGACAGTTTTTCTTCTCACCGAGTGACTCAGACATTTCAACGTAGCTCATGGAGTAAGAATTGTTGACACAAAGTTTCAAAAACTTACTGGAAACAAAAGGTGCTTTTCAATGTCATCATTATTCATTTAATACCTTCTGACTTTCTGAGGTGGTTCTAACTAAAGTACATATAGAAGTCAACATGAATAATATAGACAAGGAATTTCTTTATTTCCTGGTATAATTCTGCATTAGTTTTAATGCGGCTGCAGTAACAAAAATTTCTGTTTTGAAAATGTGGTTTCTTCATGAAGCCACTTGAAAAGCCACTGTGATTTGTTTTGCAATAAATAAGGGAATTTATTGATGCACCATATTGTGATGTAAAACACAAATCTTCAGTCACTTTGCCTTTAGCAAGACACATCAGTTGTTCACATTGCCTTAGTTGCACCGACAGAAAATACCAAAGATGACAGGGTCTTACATATGTAAAATTGTATTTTTGCACCAAGAGGGTGTTTTCAAAAGACTGGACAACATCTATAGCAAATTAAAATTGAAGTAGGTTTTATCCTACAATGACCAAACACAGGAGCTGAGAGATGGATCTGGGCTTGCATCCACTGTTTACCAAAGTATGATTAGAAATGGGATCCATTGAAAAGTGGTTTTCAAGAACACCTTGCTAAGGGAAAGGACACAAGAAGAAGTTGAGTTATGCAAAATGGCTGGTCTGAAAATCACTGGCAACAGGTCTTATGGAATCATTCAGGAAGTCTGGTGAACTATTCTGGACGACTACTTCAGTATACCACAAGAAAGTTGAAGGCTTTTCTTAAAAGGCTGAGGCTGTGTTGAAGAAAAAAAATAATCATACCAAATATTGATTTTCACAGTTGTTAGAATTGTAAAAATTTATTTTCTGCCTTATATGGTCTATATCCATTTATATTTACACATTTTAAGAAAAGATTGCATCCCTTTCCATGGATGGCTCACTGCTTTTGCACAGTGTTAATATAGGAATCTAAATTTGGCTATTCAACTGTGCATTTGGTAATGAGTGGGTTTAGTAAACCACAGCTTAATATTCCTGCACTGAGTTTGTCACTTCATCCTCTTTCCCAATCAGAGACATTAAGCTCTTCAAAGTCTTACTAAATAGGCAATTTCTATTCAGACTTTTAAAGTTTGTACACTTATACTTTCACTTTGAAATAATTCTCTAACATTGGCTTGTTATCACCTTCTTTTTTCCCATCATTCAGTACTTACGTTACATTAGGTCCTTTTACTTTTCTGAAAAAAGGCGAAATATGTAGTGGAACTTCAAGGCCAAAATCTTTTGTGTTGTTCTTTTTCCGCTTTAATTTTTTGAGAATATAATTTTAAAAGGGAGATCAAGTGGCTTTTCAGCTGACAGATGACGAGTGTAGTCTGTCACAATCCACACAAATCATGACATATTCTTTATTTGCCTGAATGAAGCAGCTTACTCTCTTTAGCTCACTCTTTAGCTCTGCTACCTGCAGGAAAGCTCTTAGCTTAATTGAAGCTTTCCTGGGCACAGTGAAGACATGTCAGCACTGACAATAGAAAGGATTCTTCCGTATTATTAATTACAGACCATAAAGCCTGGTGTCAGTAGTTTTATAATTTCTTGTTATGTCTTTTCTTCAATGTCGACTTATTTTATTCAAATGCTGTAAGAGTCAGCTAATGTTTACAGCCGACAGCAGAACGCCAAAGTGGTACTTTCAGACTTAGATCTTTTTGACATCAGCAAAAAGAACTCAACACACTGAACTTAAGCATTTATATTTTTTGTCATTAAAACAATAGCAGATTTTCTTTTATTTTGATAAACAGAACTTTCACAGAATTCTTGCTGTTTTACTTCTATATTTTGTCTTAATTGTGATTTGAAATATTTAGGTTTTGATGTATCCCTTCCCCTTACACATCTTTCCAACTTGGAACATGTTTCCTGGAAGTGCTTATATCTAAATCAGGAACAATGATATTTAAGATTCTCACCTAAATGTCACAATCAATGAGTTTGACAAAGTTCACCTCTCACTTGGATAAGAGAAACTCTTGGAGACCCTCTTGGTGGGTTCACATTATTTCTGCTCAGCAGACATTTAGGGAACATTTTGTGTCAGTTAAGGTCTCGTCTCCCACCCAGGGGATGTGACATAATAAAGGGTGAAAAAGCAGTGTGCCAGCTCAGCTTGATGAAATCTTATCTGTGCCACTGATTTTTCCTTCTTGCCTTGCCTCCGCTGGCAGAATGCCTGCAGTTTATGCCAGACAAGAGTCCCTGGGCTGCCTGGGCAGAAAGGAGAAAAGGGGTCCCCTGGAGAGCAAGGAGTAGAAGGCTTGGTGGGAGAAAAGGTACATTTATTTCAGGCATTTTGATATATTTTTGCATTATTCTGCAGCCTCTTGGGATTAGTATATGATTGTCATGCAAATTTTTAGCACAATGATCAAAATGCTCCAAAAGATATAACATATTTAAGCAAGATTACTGTGATATTTTTTTCATGTGGAAGTTTTGGCACTAAGATGATCAGCTATTTTAAAGGACTAAGACCATTGTCGGGGCACTTGATTGTTCATGGGTAAAGCTTTGTAAACATTCCTCAAACCTTGCCCATACATGAGCAGCTGTGAGCTCTTCTAAGCAGCTGCTCAGCATGCCACAAATTGAAAGAACCAGCTATTTCCTCATTTCACAATGTGATTAAAAAATGGATAGCCTGGCCTAAAGGAAAAACATCAAACCGACATGGATCAGAAAAGTGTGTATTTGAACTGTTGTGCCATACGAATGAGGCCTAAAGTTTTGCATTCTGCTGAGTGTATGCTTAGAGCCATACTCATTGGTTATTTGTATTCCAAACAGGGGGATCCAGGTGTAAGAGGTCCAATGGGTAATCCTGGGAAGGAGGGCCCAAAGGTAGGCAAAAGAATATCAAACAACAACAAAACCAGTAAATAACTTCCCACATTTAATAGAACTGCTACAAAATGAATAATTTAGTCTCTCTGCATGGCAAGAATCTGTAAAATTAATAGCATCACTCTGTGATGTTGTTGCTAAAATGTGTATTTAATCTAGTAAATGTAGATTTACACTGACAAATGCTTTTCATAAGTTTCCTTTTGTATCATTGCTGGAAGCCTAAACAGCTGTTCTACAACTCATATTATTAGTATGAACACTAGGTGCTCTCTGCAGAAGTTGTTGCCATGGATACAGTCTTGCCGCACACTGAAACAGGCTAGGGCAATTTCTTGTTCTGCGCTGGAAGAGACATTTTGAAGTTTACACCCATCAGCCTTTAGTTTGAGGTTTTTTCATAGTTAGTGAAAAACATGCACTTTTCCTTCTGCTCTCCACATTGGTTCTGCTCTCCTGCAGGGAGTAAAAGGAGAGCGAGGGTTCCAAGGCCCGACTGGAGATAAAGGTGATGAGGTGAGTAAAAAAAAAAAAGAATCAAAACAAATTAATCCACTGGTTATCTACCCATCTGGAAGTCACTGTGACATTGAGAAATAGGTTTTTCAAAAGAATGTAAATATATTGTAATTTTGGCCTCTTGGTGAAGCTTTTCTGCTTAAAAAGAAGCTATCAAAAGCTGCCCACAGAACTGCATGTGCACTCTACCCTATCTGTTTCTCTCAAAGGAGCTGCTTTCTAAGGATCATTGACTGTCCTATGTGGTCTTAGTGTATGTGTTATTTTTAAGAAGAGCTGAGAAGCATTACATTGCATTTCACCAGCAAAGTCAAGAGAGTTTACTATCCATCACACTTGTATCTATGTTCAGTTCTTTTTGGTTCCAAAATCATACAAACACATTCAACGCCATTTCTAAAATTTCCTAACCAGTCAAGCGCAGGTCAAAGCTTGACTTTTTTCCAAAAAACAAGGGTAAAAACAACTAATTCAGTTTATTTTTCCTTTTTATCTATTAGTTGCTTCTCTATTTGTTGCTAAATGGGTGTATATAAAGTTAGACAGTGCATCATTTGCACATATAATTTCAGAAATATTGTAATACAAATACTATGTTAATTCAAGTAAGTAAATACATTAAGTATATATAAAGACTATTTTCCCATATTTGTTGGTTTTATACTCTGAGATATGAATTTCTGGTTCAGTAGCATAAAAACATCATATAAATGTCTGACTCCATCCCTGCTTAACAGTTTCATGGAGCATTATCTTAGTATACCATCAAAAGTATGAATTATATCTTGTGACAATATACTGTATATCAGTACATCATAACAATGTAAATATCCTTCAAAACACTTGTAGCATATACAAAAAAGTAAAAAATATATTAATCCAAGCATTTCAAGCTTCACTGTGATGCCTACTCATAAAACAGTGTTTGCACTGACCTGTAGTGTATTCTATTAATATAAATGTTGCACTTGTCACTATTCTCCTGATAATGAAAGGTTTCACAGCTTCTGAATGCTGAAAAGTGCTTTACAGATGAGGAAATACAATCACAATACTAACCATTAATGCAGCTGAAAAACATCATTATCCATTTTTTGTACATACACTTTTGTGTACTTATTATTTGAGCTCTTAATTTATCTCTGATTGATGACAAAACAGAGAAAAAAAATAAAATTTAATTTGATTTATTTTCCAAAAAACGCTTGAACCAGTAAATTGGATGTTAATCCTCCAGTCTAGCATGTCTACTCTGTGTGTAGTGAGCTGTGTAGTTTTCAGCATGGCCAGATGTCCACTTCACCAGTGCAGATGGAAATATTCCAAATGTTGACTGTAATTGATGTTTCCACACAAGGTAACTTTTCTAAAAAATTGTAAAGTTAGTTTCTCAATTAATGTACCTCTCAACATGTAGCCGCCTCTTGAACAGGTGTGAGCATCAGGTAGGACCCAAAACTGGCTGGATATTTTGTGTGTCAGTACAAACCTGCGTTACACTTTACATCATTATTAGGATGTTCGATTGGCCGAAAAGGGTTTACAAAAAGGGAATTGTAGCAGAAAAGTGTACACTTTCAATGTAGTGATTCCTTTTTTTTTCAATATTGAAAAACGATTTTTTTATAAGGAGTGATTGTCTTCTTCAGGGGCCTCCAGGAGCACCAGGACTTCCTGGGGTGACAGGTCGAACAGGAGCCCCGGTAAGAAATCTGTCATTCGTGTGATTTAATATATCTATGTATCATTTGATTCATTTAACAAGCAAAGACCTGAGTAGCAAGTGGAAGAATCATGCACAGCCACAACAGCCAAGCACTTCCTCCTCATATTGGTCACCATTGTAGCTCTCACTGTTATGGGACGACGTCCCATTCTTTACCCATTTGTTGCATATCAGCCATTGTGGTTGTGTTCATCACTCTGGCATTACAAAGATCTTTAATATGGTTGAAGTTAGGATGATGTTAAAGGCAGGGTATATGATCTTCTCACGGAGTCAGAGAAAGCCAGAATATGATAAAATTAAACCACAGAGAAAACAGAGTTTTTTTTCAACGCAGCGGCTGATGCCTTGTCTGTCACGTACTGCTTTAAAAATACCAAAATTTCTCAACATTCATCAACAATAATATTTATTGGAGATTGGAAATCAGAGAGGACCATAGCCTCTGTGACACTGTCTCAGTTCATCCTGTGTGTCGGGTGGTATCTTATCTGGGTGGCAAAATGTTTTGCTTGTCGCTGTCGTTTGTCGTCTCCTGTATATCAGTCCAAATATTCTTGCCAACATTTTAATAACAGCCTAAATGTTGTTAAAACAGGCGCTGAAGTGCTGTTAAGACTGTCATTTGCCATTAACCCTTTTTGGATCTTGGCGTTGCTGTGTTCACTGATCTATTGCTGACAGCAGCCATTAATCTGTGCACATCAAAATGATAGAGCTTAGTTTTTTATGAATTAACAGCGACAATAACTCGCCACCAAAGCAAATAAAAATCGTACCTGTTCAGTAGAAAAGCTGCTGTCACAGCGTCGGACACCAGACACAAACTGTACCAAAACTGCTGCCTTCTATGAAATGTTGTGCCCATGTTGATTCACATTTGTGCTCTGTCTAAATGCTTTTTATTTAATGCCTTCTCAAATAAACTTTTCTCTCTCTTGTCTCCTGTTGAGCTTTGCTTAGGTTCCTCTTCTGCAATTCCTGGTAAATCCTTTTGCTACTGCTACATTCGGTACAATCAGGAAGTGAGTGCACGGTAAAGGATGCGTCAATGCGACAATTGCAGGCGAATTAGGTCCAGCCAGTTCGGTCCAAAACAGTGGATTTGTCAACGTTTTTCCAGAAATTCATTATAACAACTGTATGGGTTTTATTGGTCTTTTTTTAATTGACTCAAGTTTGTTAATAGCTGTCTGGGTGCGAAGTGTATGTAAACCGATCTGGAAAAACATGTATCTAGAGGGTATCTGGAGACGATCATATACCCTGCCTTTACCCTGCCAATATGTTGTGTATCTTCAGATTTCAATCATCCAATTCTGTAAATGACACAAAAAATGAGTTTATAGCTAAATAAGTCATTTGGCATAGGCAGAGATTTGACTAATTTTCCCAAAAAGAACAACCCACATAATCAAATATGCTGCTAATCCTACATATGCGGTTTCCTTAAAAATGAGGCACTACTTAAAAGGGAAATAAATAGACTTTTGATTTGTCACTTAGAAGCCTTGTTACAACAAAGAAATAATCCACCAAACACAAATTTCTATATTTTTTGTTCTGAATGTATATGCAATAAAAGTTAGAAATTGCTTACCAATGCCATTCTTGTACTTTCCCCTCAATCAGATAGGCATCCAGCTTTGGAAGCCAAAAAGACTTTATCTACATAGTACTTTGTACTGCAAATGAATAATATGTATATTATTGTATAATTTTATAATTATTTATATTATTTTATATGTGTATAATTGTTTTAAGTGGCTGCTACTTTGCCGGTGAGTTGTTGGAAGTTTGGTGATGTTGTCTTTGATAACTTGACCAGATATTATACAGATGGTAAACACATCTCTGCTTCCAAGCGTCCTCCCTCAGACCTTTGAACAGAGGTCATCAAGCCACTCTTGAAAAAGAGCAACTTAAATGCCTGACTCCTGAGAAGCTATGAGCCAATGTATAAACTTCCCTTTTTTTGTAAAGTTATAGATAAACCTGTCTTTCAACAATTCTACAACTTCTTGACACATAATAATTAGTTATATCTAGGAATATTCTTAATATCTATCATTCAGGTTTTCCACCACTCCACTGCACTGAGAATGTTCTAGTTAAGATCTTCAGCTACATCTGCTGCTACACATTACATTATGCTGATGACACACAAATCTATAACTGTCTCACCAGGAGACTGTAGTAGTCTGATCCAAGCACTGATCAATCGTATTCATCAAATTAGAGATTGGATAGGGCACTCCCTCCATTTAGTTAATCGAAGAGAATCATTTTAGTTTTTTGGATCCAAGAAAGAAAGATTAAAAGTCAGTACTCGGCATGGTAAAGCTGGGTTTATACTCGAGGGTCGTTTCTGTGCGGTCAGACCCACGGAGGCTACACAAAGCCCCTGTGTTTTTGTAGTCCAGCGCAGGTAAACGCACCGGGTCGCAGTTTCTATTCCAACTCTGCAGGCATCAGTCAATAAACCCCACAGGACTGAGTTTTTTCAATGATTCAACGTACAAATTTATGAGTATGTAAACAGTGATCAGTCTTTATGTGCCGCTGTTAGATGAACTGCACAGTCCGATAATTTTGCATGTGAGTCATTACTGGTGTTTCTTTGGATTTTGTGCACCAACATGGCAGCAGGATCAGTGATGTAAACTGTCATTTGATCTGGAAAAATTAACTTTTATGTCACTTTAAACTGCAGTTAAAAAGTAGTCAAATATCTGGAAACTAGTGAGACCCATTGACGCCACACTATGTAACTTTCTGACCATAAGCTCAAAATTCCAGACTTTATTGATGGCTCAGTCATATTTATTAGGCCAATTTCTGACGCCTTAGTTGCACGGCAGCTTCCCAAGGCTAAGATGCCCACTTTACCCACGGTCTTGGACGGTTCTACAAGGTTTTCTCTGCAGTTGCTGACAGCAGTTGCTGCTTTGTGACCATAAGGAGTTGCTAAATATTTTCAAACAGAAAAAGCAAATTTCAATACACTGAAGCTGAGTAACAGCAGCCTGATGTTGTCAAAATCAATACCACATAAAGTATGATAGTATACACATACTCAATGGCAAACATTTATGAAATATTTAAACATTTATGTTAACTCTGGAATCTGTTTTAAAGCAAACACGGTTATAGCTGCTACTGCCAAAGGGTTGCTCTTACTCACTCATTGATGGTAGCATCTGTAATGCATCTGTTTTCGTGGCTCCTATCATATGTTTGAAATCAGCATTTGCAGTATTTCTTCTGATATTTTGTCAGTACGGGGAAATGTGGTCTTTCATCTGGCTGATATCAGGAACAGTGGGAAGGAGCTCACTGCTAGTGCCATTATGTGACACAAACTGCTTTTAATGACTGATAGTCCGTACTGGAATATGAAACACAAATCTCCTGGCATAATTTTTAAAATGAAAAGCTTAAAGTATTCACAAAAGCTTTTTTATAAATGTGACATGTAAATGCAAATGATATTGCATTTCAAAGTATGGACTAACAGTCTACAACTCACTCTCTTTTTCTGCCAAATTTGGCCATTTTGACAAACTTAATAACCAAACTTCACTAAAGCTACCTGAGCATCAGGAGCAGACCTCACACGATGGCCCCAACATGCAACTCAGAGGAACATATTTATACATTCTCTACTTCCTGTGGTCATCCTTCTACATGTTGCAGAATTCAAGCACGCATGAACTATCAGGTTTCATTAAAAAATGCTGTTCTTTTTGCAGGGGCTCATGGGAAGACCTGGTCCAATGGGCCAACCAGGAGCAAAAGGAGAAAAAGTAAGATGTTTATTGTGGTAGCATTTTGCTATGTAATAATTTTTGCGTATGTGTTCCCAGATTGTGTATACTTCATATAAATGATGGATTCTTTGCATCGGACTAAAACTCTGTTTCTTAATTTAATTCTGAATATGTCGGATATAGATGAGTAACGTTGTTAATGTCTGAAATAAACCAGTGGTCTCAGTGAGGAACATAAATAACAATATTTCCAGTTTATTCAATTTTTCCCATAAGTGCTGTGGTATCGTACATCTTATGGAGTAGACAAAAAAAGGCAAAACAATTTCAATTTTGATTAAAAAAGAAGACTACAAAGACAAAGATTATTCAAAATGTCTACAATATATCCTTATTGCCACTTTCATTAAGGTGTAGTAAAGCACATCTTATAAAACATCCTTTCTGTATGATGCTCCATATCAGTTCATAACATTACTGTGGAACTGGGCCTATCAAACATTTCCATTCTCACAAACATGGTTTGTGTTTGGCAGGGGAACGAAGGACCTCCGGGCAGACCAGGGCTTCCAGGCCCTCCAGTAAGTTCCCAGTGCCTCAACAAGTATCACCTCCTGCAAGTTTAATGTAATTTTGTCACTGATATTTGTGTGGTTGTGTGGAGTAAAGGCCATCTGTTCGGCACTTGTGTTTTGCCCAGTCAAACAGCATTTAATGTAACAAGAAAAGCATAACTGACAAACAAGTACAAACAAGATGAAATCAGTGCGACCCGCTCGCTGGCATTGAATCATGTTCCATCCCTTTAAAAGGCGAGTGAGTAAGCACTTCCAAAGGCAAATCTATAATTCATCGGCGGTCCCCTTGAACTTGCCTTGCCCCCCCCCCACCCCTCCTCACTTACACACAAACACTCACACACAAACCTGGTCTCATAAACCTGCTGCCTGGGAGGACAGGGGATGGCTCAGTGGCCTGAAAAGGGCACAGGCGTTCGCTTGTTTCTAAATGAGAACCTTGACTTCTTTTTCATTTACAATAGCTGCCCTCTACCAATCTATCATGGGAAAACACCCTTTTATGTTCTAATACTACCCAAGAAGTCAGAATCGCCTAGTTCTCATAGCCAAATCTTTTTTAATCACCCTGCTCTTTGTTTTTCTGAGACACTCGTTTTTTGAATTAGGACTGGCTCAAGGATTATTAAGTCTACTGTTCTCTATTTTCTTCTGCTGTTCTGTCTCTCTCTCTCTCTCCCACTTTCTAACTCTCTCTATGTGTAATCACCAAATGAGCTATTGATCCTTCTCATGTAGCTTTTAAAGGCTTAGTAGTGTATAACTGCTTCACACGTACTGTACAGTTTTCTGTGAGGACGCTGTGCCTGAAACTCAGAGGCTCTGAAGAAGATGTCTGATTTGCTCTTGATTGTGTTTCAGGGGGTGGAGGGCAATGGGATGAGCAGTCTGTACAAGCTGCAGGTAAAGACCCTTTATTTGATTCCAACCCAATTCAATGACACAACGCCTTCAGTCATACTGGCAGAAAAGAATCTGCTTTTGCTGTGGAAATGTGTTTGACCTACATTGTAAAATATGTAGTCATTACATAAAGAAATGTCTTTACAGAGTGGTGGAGCTATTTTAGGACCCCCTGGAGCTCCCGGTGCTCCGGTAAGTGTTGTTGTGCCTCGAGCAAATCCTTTACAGTGCGCTGTGGAGAAATGGTTGCAAACAGGCATGCTGATACTATGTGAGCTGCAGAGCCTGGGAGAGCTGAATAACAAATAACCTGACCAGCCCTCCAATGTTATCTTGGCTTCTGAGGCTCTTATATCACAGTCAATCATGCTCATTGAGAGCTGGTGGTTGGCAAAGGCCAAGAGGCTTCCTGACTCTCAAACAGGTGCCTCTGATCAACCCCAGGACACACAACATCATTGATATGCCAAACGGGCTGCAGAAGTTCAGCTGCTCTGCACAGTCCCAGGCCGAAGTGACCCGATTTGCTTATCTGTTCCTCCTGCTCCAGCTTATCAGACAGTTTGTAATCTTGTCCAGTCCTGAGAGACATTCAGTCACAGGGCCTGCGGGGATCCATCCACCAAAACGAACACTTAAGGAGGTGACAAAAAGCGGACTGTGCACTGTCCCCGGTGCACAATGCACATGAACTATAGCTAAATCTAAAGGATGCCTCAGCCTGTACTGCATCCATCACAGCCCAACAGCTCCTCAGGAGCAATCAATAAGGCAGCATCCTCATCAGTGTTAAAAGGGACTAGACACACAATTTATCAATAACTCCCCCTTTTTTTATATATATGGAAAAATGCTGTTCAAGTTTGTAAAGCCTCTATGATAACCACGCTGGATAACATAATCCCCGTTTGAGACAAAGTTGTAGTGTTAGCATGATTTATAGACACAGCAGGAAAAGTAAAGTACTAATGACTCCTATAAATTTTAACTACAATAACTTGTATCCACATGTCATTTCAGACGGTATTTATGATTTTTATGGCAGCGGGTGTCACATTCATGAGGGTAATCTGTTCTGTTTTCTTCTCTCTTTAAAGGGTCCCAAAGGAGATGAAGGACCTGCAGTGAGTCGAAGCTTTTCATTCTAGAGTATATATGTTGAAAGCATTCATCTTTTTTTCTTTTTTTTTTTGTGCTGCTCACACAAAAGGAGAAGTCAGAGCTGCCAGTTGCTTTCCATCATTATCTCTGTGGTTTTCCACTGTACAACGCAAGTCAATACAGCCTCAAGCATGAGCACTTAACCACTCTGAGAATCCCGACACACAGCCGGAAAAAAAAAGGCTTTGTCTCCCAACAAATAGAAAAACCTTTGTACCACATTGTCTTGCCAGTGCGATCCCACAAACCCATACTGCTCTTTAAATGTACCCCTCTACAACACTGGCTTTGAATCCACACAGTCTACAAAGACATGGAACCAACTTGACATTTTTGCCATCAACTTGAATTCTAAACCCTCATGGGACCAATTGCATTTTTTATTGTTTTGTTGCAAAGTGATTTTTCACCAGGATGTTAATTTGACATTTTAATAAATTGTGTGACCGGCTCCTGTGCTGTGCTGGAATTGCCCCAATCCGTCTCACAGCTGATCCTCTGGCTGGCCCCACTCTTCCCTTAGCCGCAATACTTTATTCATGACAATCTACATGTGTGACAATTACCTGGACAATCCGTCTGTGTCGGCATCGGTTGCCCTTCTGTCCTGGGTAATGACGTTTCTCCATGGCAGTTTGAGTAAGATGAGGTAGATAAAGGCCATCACTTGCGCAAGCACAGGGTATGGATCTCTATTTTTAGAGCTAAAAGAAAGCCTTAGTGTGAAATTGGGCTTTTTTTTTCTTTCTTTTTCCTATGGATCGGCATTCTGTATGGTGCGACTGCATGTGCTTATCTTCATATAGCTGCGTAAAAGCTTGCATCAATACCTAAATAGGAACATTGAAAGGAGGGAGAAAAATGGGAGAAATACTGGCTCACACAGAGTTTAATTCATATGTCTCTCTAAACAACAGCTTATGTCTGTATTTTCTTCTTAATCCAGATAGATTTTAATGCATTTAACTGCTGTTTTGTGGCAGTATCTATTGCCTTTGAGAAGCTTTACTTTCCCCTATTGCTAATTATGAATCAAAAACAGTCTTTGTTACAAAATATTGAAAGTAGATGCCTGTAGCGCCGAGTAGAAGTGACTTCATCAGGTGGTGTGCTTTCTTCTTCCAGGGGGAACCGGGGGTCATGGGTTTACCTGGTCTTGAAGGACTACCTGGTGCCAAGGTAAAGAAAAGAGAAATTTCTCACTTTTCATCAAGAGGAAAAGTTCTTTCTTTATATTCTCCTCACAGAACATATAAAAAGTTTCTTTTTATATGTTCAGGAGATATCCATCTTTAAAAAAAAACAAGAATGCCTGCCAGTGTGAGTTAAACACATTACGGTTTCCAGTTGAAGTTATGAGTCAGCTTGAGGGAAACAGTTTTTAGAGGAATTCAATTACTTGGGTTTCTGTTTAAGTATTGCCTGAAGGCATTTTAGGTTGACATTTCCAAATAGGATGTACAGCAATTTGGAGTATAAGCATTAATGTAATAGCTAACAATCTGTAGAGTGAATTCCTTGTCCTAGATGCCTTTTCCTTAACAGAGCAAAACTAACCGGATGGAACTTTTCACAAATGCCTGCATTAAAAATCGGTCTCCACTGATTGGCAGTGTGTGACTGTATGTTGTGTGGAAGTTTTGTGGGGGTGGAATAGTTCACTTTCTGTGACTTCCAGAGTAATTTATCCTACTGGGAAAAACTGTCAGAGATTTGACATACAGTATGTAAAGTGTTTACAGTTGAAAAACCGTAATTTCTTAAGGAGCTTCTTTATCGGTAATCTACATGTGCGCTTTTTATGCGTAGATATTTAAGTGTTACAGACATTTTCCCTTCTACGTTTTGTCAAAACCATAAGGGAGCCTTCAGCATTCATCATATCCCTGCTTATTCAGTACAGTGATGTATTACTATCTACTGTACTGTATGCGACAATGTGACATGACAAGGATGTATAGTTTCATAATGCAATGAGTCTTTCAATATATTTGATATGTAATATGGTTTCAGGGTGATATTGGTTTGCCTGGTCCCCCTGGGATTACAGGTTCTCCGGTAAGTACTATTATTTTCCAAAGTAATTAACATGATCATTTTCCATAATCAATCATTGTGTTTTAAGTCTGCCGCCAACAAGTCGATGCTCTTTCATTATGCACTGAAACAGCCTTCAATAAAGGAAGTCGCATCACACTCCATGCCTTCGATTAAGAGCGCTGCAGGTCCTGAGATCTGTTCGGTGCATTTTTTGTGCAGCTGTATTATAAACGTGAGCCTACAATGCTGCAGATGTGACACCATTGAGAACCTGTCAAACAAGGTCTGTTCTCTCCCTATACTTGTGATTGACAGGGGAAACCCGGCGCTCGTGGAGAGCCAGGGATCCCAGGAGAGCCGGTAAGCCGCAGCCTTCTAACTATCTTTGAACTGTCAATCTGTGCGTCATTCCTTTGTCGACGCCGACTGACACGCCGGCTGTCTCTGTTCTCTGACAGGGTGAGCGGGGGCCAATCGGAGAGACAGGATTCCCGGGACCCGAAGGTCCCCAAGGTGTCCCTGTAAGGACATGAATTTACCCCCTTTTCACTTTATAATCAGTAGATTCTGCTAAAGCCAAATAACTACACATCCATTGTTGTTTCGCTGCCATAGTGTGTATGTGGTTGGGAGGAACATGATTCAAGGACAATATGAATGAAATACGTATGTTTGCCACCACTTGTCCCGTAGATGATTACATTCTGCTGTGTTATCACCATCAGAGGTAGTTTCTGTAATTTTCCCTGTAAGCGGACAATGGAACAGTGTTCGCTCAGCAATCAGGATCATTATCCCTTGGTTGAGATATCTCATTAACTGTGAAGATTACTAGGAGTGCAACAGTGCTGATCCAATCGAAGGTGGGAGCTGATACAGAATGTCTTTGTTTGTGTTGTGCTCCTTGAGCAGGGCAGACCTGCAAAAGATGGAACTCCTGGACTCAAGGTGAGTTGTGCCAACATGTTTCAAATCCCCTTATAGAAAGTGCTTTACATCAGCCGAGCTCCAGAAAGATGGCACAGCAGATTTTTATCCCCCCCCCTCCAGCTACAGCATGCTGACTGCATTAAATCCATTTGCATATTTTAGATTTGAACGATAAAAACTAAATGGAATCCTGCAGATTTAAGGCTTTGTTGACTTTTAGTCTTTTTACCCTAATTATACAGCTAATGCTCTCAGGCAATGCTAAAATGTTTGTAATAGACGGCAGTAGACACTTCAATTTAATTATGCATTGTCTTGCCTGGCGAATCCGGCAGAAGTTGAAATAAATACCGCAGAAACGTCTGCTTTTAGGTGACTGATCAAATTTATTATACATTATTTACTCAGGAACACAGAATGGTCTTGCAGGATTCAGAACAGATCTGCTTGAATAACCATTCCCGGCACATTATATGATCCAACACCCAAATTTGACTGATGATTATAACTGTTTTGCTCTGATATACATGATTTCTTTTCATCGTATACCTTAATGACAGCCCCAACACTTTATTGTTTGCTCATTCTACTTATTTAATATTCCTCCGCTATAATCTAAGCAATCCACGGAGGCTGTCTACAGAGAGGCTGACTTTTCAGTGGGGCAACAGTGCCATCTAGTAGGTTGCTTTGCTCCTCTGCTTATAGTCCTTGCTCACTGCTTTGAGGTTTAATGTAATGCTCAAGGAAGCACATTTCAGTGGGCAAGATGATAGATTTAAGCTTCCCATCAGACAGTGGGGAATACAGCGTACTACAGATTAAAGCAGGCATGGGAGACTGGCATCACAAAGCCATGCCAGCTTTAAAACCACATCATGCCTGATTGTCTTTTGCATGGCTTCTGTAATCCACCGGGAAATTGATACAAAGATGCTCCCAGAGGTATTGCTGTGTGCAAAGTAAAGGGAAGCAATGAGGAGTGACAGGGAGAGAGTGGAAGACACAAGATGTTGTGACATGAAGCTGGAGAGAGGTATTCTCTTGCAGCTCCTCTGTACAGTAGAGACAGCTGGTGGGGAAAGCAGGCCTTTGTCAAACAAAACAGGAGAGATACAGAGGAGCCGTGACATTGCAGAAGGTGAAACACTGTACTGGGAGATATTATACAAGCGATACACCTGAGCTGGGTTACAAGCAATCAATGCACAGTCATCTGTAAAAGTGTACATTTCTCAAAGTCATGCAAAAGCTTTCTCATAGTTTTTCCGTCAGGCAACAAAACAGGATCTTTTTTTTTTGCAAATAGCGGGTGAATGTGCTGATCGCAGCTTCACATGAACAGAAATGGAAAAGCAGCCTGCAAATGTAAACATATCTGTCCTCCAGTAGAACTATCTAAAAGTATATTTTGTTTGTTTGTTTTAAAAGGGTGCCACAGGTAGAACAGGTGACAGAGGATCCAAAGGAGAACGTGTAAGTAACCTCATTCCTTTTCTCCCCGCCCAGCCTCCAAAAAAGACAAAAAGAATTCTCAGAAGTCGAACTAAAATGCAAAAATGTGTTGATGGAAAAGTAATGAATAATAATGAAAGTCCTCACTTCAGCACAAATATGACTAATCCCTACAAGCACATAAGCACTAGAAAAAGGCATTTAACGCTCAGTGCAGTTTTCTATTGTATTTGCAAAAGCTCTGTCACACTTGTGCAGTAATCTGTGGCAAATGCTGGTAATAGAGGATACAAAGTGAGGCTTTTAGCTTTGCGGCTGGCAGCATATTCCTAAGACAGGTGACTGACACTGGCGCATTAAAAGAGCGGGGTCGCTGTGCACAGTAGGTTTAGCTATACAGTCGGGCCTGGCAATTATAGTAGCAAAGATGCTGCCAGGAAAGCTCGATTGTTACACAGCAGAACTTGCACATTGCACATTCTGCATCGTACTAAGGTGAGATATAGTCGGGCCTCTTCCCTGCAGGGGGATCCAGGGATTCCCGGAGAAAGAGGTGTTCAAGGCGAAAGGGGCCGCATAGGAGATCCTGGCCCCGTTGGACCGATCGGACCGCAAGGTGTAAAAGGCGATCCTGGTCCTCCAGGACAGCTGGGGAGCGCAACCCTCCTGGTAAGTAGTAAAACTGCACATACCTCAGCATAAACAGATTATCCTCCTAGCTGATTAAAATTTCCATCACCCAGCTTGCTCTCCTGCAGCTTGTGTAACTCGTTCAGCCCTCATTCCCCTGTATGGAAAATGGTGTGGCTGCAGCTTTCTGCATGAAACATCAAACAAAGCTGTGCGAGGGAGCTCGCTGTTCTCTTTCTGCTCAACGCTTCCCACTCCCGATCATCTAGGCGCAGCAGAAGGTCAGAAAGGGAGAGAGACGGAAGCAGAAAGACAGATATATGTGGGCGTGCCAAGAGCTCTGCAGAGCAGAAAAAACACCTCCATCTGTCACAGACATTTTACACTCAATGCGGTTATATAATGCTCACAGTGATGAAAACCAGTTTTGAATGCAAAGATTCTACATTCGCGCTGACTATTGTTTTCCTGTGTTACTGCTGCTGCCATGGAAAGCAATGAAGTTGAAAACAGTTTTAATGACTGACAAAGTTACGACTGGAAGACTAAGTACTGGGTGCAGAACTGTTTTGTCAATGATATATCTATTTCAGGGTATTTTGTTTATTTTTTTCTATTGTA
>JAVQJG010118282.1:0-52986 GCA_036024015.1 Craterocephalus amniculus
GTTAAGTTTTTAAAATACTCCTTAAACTGTATAAAAATGGGCACATTTGATTCCCACATTTAGGCCAGTGATCGGATCTGTGATCGTTTTTTTAAAACTCTCTGATCGGTGATCGGTGATCGGCCCCTAAAATCCTGATCGTGTAAAGCTTTGTTTACTTGACCAAAGGATTTTATATTGAGATAAATATTGTATATGGTAACTGAGGAAAAAAATATTTGCCGGCACGAAATAAATGTTTTGGTCCACTGCATTGAGGTGCAGTTTAAACACAAACCAAAGCAAGGAGTGAAAACTTAAATCCCTTTCCAATCAGACTGAGTCGCTGCATTATCCCGGTAGTGCTGGGCGATATGGAAAAAAATGTGTATCACGATATGGACTTTTTTATATCACGATAACGATATATATCACGATATACCCCCAAAACGTATGTTTACATTATTTATTTATTTTTTTTGCGGGGGGATTGGACAATATATATTTTACTTTTTTTCAATTTTATTTTGAAGGGACATTTAACCAGACAGTCACAAATAAGAATACTTTTTAGTGGAATCTACACGTATCATAAGACAACAGATGAAGTTACAACAGCCTGCTGGTCCATGGGTCAGTTGTTAACACATGATGCGCCACACTGCCAACTTCTTTCTCTACTTTTGCCCGGCATGCGTCATACAAGCGAGGCAACTCGACCTGACTGAAGTGCTGCGACTGGGCATAACATACCTTGTGGCATGGACTGATGGTCTCTGAAGTTTTCCTTCAGTCTCTGTCTTATTTCGGGGTCTGCACACTGCCTGGTGCACAGCCTACAGGCTACGAAGTGTTCCTCATAGCTCTACGGCGCCATTTAGTCATTCATGAGCTGAGACTGCCTACGTGGTTTGCGAGGATCTCCGTAGTGCTCCGGTCCCCAAAGCTTCTCAATTATGCTGCTATTAACAAGCGGAGCAGGAAATGTCCGCTAGAAGTCTCATTTTAAAATCTACTTCAGTGGCGGACTTTTTGTATTTTTTATTTTTTAAAGAAGACTGTAATCGCTGAATCGCTTACAAATCCCAAAATAGTATATATTGCATTATTGTAATGCCGCAGTTTAACATGCGGCACAGTTAAAAAATAGCCACACAGCTCGAGTATAAAAGCATAAAAACATAATCCTCAGCACTGCTGCCTGTCATCAGGAAGCCGCTGCTCTACCTAATCTTTCAGAACGCGAGTTAAAAGGCGTAAAGCATGTTGCAAACCCTCGTGTGATTTAGACGTTAAGCAGCAGTGGATGTCGCAAAACCACAAGACGGAGCTTTTTGCAAAAAAAAAGGTTAACTTCTTAAAATTCTTAACGATAATGAAAATTATTAACGATAGAAACGATAGAAGAGAAGGAACACGATAGACATTTTTCTATTGTCCCCACGATATATATCGTCATATCGCCCAGCACTATATCTCAGTGTGAAGTCCTGCTTCATCTGTCGCACTGCATGCTGAACAATGACCTCTGCTAACACACGCTGTAGCATTATATGAAACATCAACTCTCCTCTGTGTACATCTGAAGTGTGGCTGTGTGTGTGGTTATTATAGTTAACACTGGTTGATGGTTTACTCCTGTGGGTAGCTGGTGACTGATCCTTACAAATGATTGTGATCAGCACAAAATCAAATAACAAGCAAAACAGACTTTGTACCTTTCTGTGGGTGTTTCTGGACCAGGGGGAGTGGAGGTGGAGGCAGAGCGAGGGGGGAGGGGAGGCTTCTCATCCTCTCCATCTACCAGTTACAGAGAAAGAGAATAAGCACATGACCAAAAACTCAGGAGGCTTCTGTGACTGTGGGTGTGCTTGTGTGAGCTACCTGAGTAGTCCCTGTCATCGGTGACCGCCGTCTCCTCTCTGTCAACAGGGTAAAGCAACGTGGTGACCAAACCCTGACTGGGCTGCAGGTACAATGAAACCAACTCTGGCAATGTCTTAAACCGCTTCGGTTGCACACCTTGAGACGTCTGGGAGCGGGAGGAAGGAAGGCAAACAGAGAGGGATGTCATTTCCTATGTGGGATAATCCAAATACTTACAGCCAAACATGTTGGCTTGAATCTCTGAAGGCTCCTATTGTTCCTTATTTAATGTCCTTTAAGTAAGTGCGGCCTATTAAGCTAAATATAACTAAAATCAGGAATAGGTGTTTTAATAAGAACCGCTGGCAAACAAATTTAGATCCAGGAAGCAAAAATAGACTTTTTGCAATTTCCATGTCCCTAAACTCATACGGGCGTGAGGAAGACGTCAGATGTAACAACATGGTTTGAAACCCCATGTTGTCGTGTGTGAGTAAGACTAGGGGGGGTCACAGCTGTTGGGCACAAGGCACAAAGACACTGCTGTTGGTGTGTGTTTGTGTGTGTGTGCGTGTGTGTGTAAGCGGGAGAGCTCGGAGCCAACAAAAGCATCTCTGCCTGCCAGCTGTTGCTGCAGCTCGAGTGAGGGAGCGTGCATCACTTCAGTACCTGCACTGCCAGGAATCCCTCATCGTCTGGTAGGATCCTGTAGGTGTGGACGTGCTTCTGAAACCTGCAGGGGAAGACGGAAACAGATGTAAGAATTTAAAAGGAAGAGAGACAAAAATAAGAAAACAAAGTTGGAGGGAGAAGTGAGGCAAGACTATTCAAACAATTGCTCGACACCACGAAAAGTAGCATTCCTCCTTGTACTTGATATGTGAATGAGTGTGTGAGGGTGGGGGTGTGTGTGTGGGCTGTGGAGGGCTTCAACCTGTTGCTGTCCATCACATCTGAGCATCATGTGCTTCATCCTTACAGTAGCCTGATACAGTAAATCAAAACCCAGCCTACAGCATAAAATGACAGTATGGAATAATAATGAAATCAGTTCAAAACTAAAGATTATTTCAGAAATTCACACTTCACGACTGACCATAACCTCAATCTCTAATTTCCATTAGTGGTTATAATACAGGCTGTTATTTCATTCCCAACCAATCACAGATCAATGGCCTGACATTGCCATCACCCAGCAGTGAATGAATGCCTGCAGCAAGAGGCTGGACTGTAATGATTTACATGCCTGCTCCTCATGTTCAATTTGTCAAACAAACATTGTGGTTTTTGTCTGTTGGTAGGAATATGTATGTGTGTATTCACAAGTGTGGGCGTTACAAAAGGAGCACATGCAAAATACTTGTCTGGCGTTTTTACTTTTGCCTCAACAGACTTCTTCTTTACAAGGAAGGATAAGTCCCATGTTGGGAATTCACCTACTTCTGGCTGCTCAGACCTTTTTCCTGTTTTTTTCCAGTCCATGTTAAAAAAACATGGACTGGAATTAAATTGAAGATAGTTTGGAATAAACTAAATTTTAAAAAAGGGAAAAGAAATGCTCAATAAATGCTACACTATAAAACATCTTCTTTTGAAATTCAGCCCTTTGACTGAAGAGGCAACTCCCTGGTCAAGTGAACACTTCTCTAGAGTTGTCAAACGCGCAGATGATTCAACTTGATGAAATGTGATATTTTCAATAGCTTGCATCCACTGCCATTATGTTTTACACTACCACAGCGTGCTTTAGGCCAGGACGAGTGGTTATGGCAAATTAAATGTTGCTGTAAGAAAATCCTGCCTTCAAAAGTACTTTGCTGGTACAACTCATTTGGCGAACAGTCCCGTCTCACACAAATGTCACATACTGATGTTCTTCGTATATGTCTGACTGAAGCCAGGAGGAAGGTAAATGTAATAATAGCATATTGATTGGTCTAGATAGGATTGGTAATTGGTTGAACACAAAAATGCACAACTGTAACAGGAAATTACAAAAAATGCAAAAAACTTAACAGTAGTCTGGGGTTTATTTAGCTCGTATGCAATGGAGAAATTACAATTTTTATTTTGGCACATCTAGCATATGCCATCTGTTCCTATGAGTAGTGTGAGTCAACCAGAGGACCGCTTAAATTAAGAGCAGTTTAACTTTTTGACCTTCTGTAGAGAATTGTGGAGCATTAAAGTTGGAAAGTCTGTTTAAATGCACCCCTCCAAAATAAAAGTAAAAGCCTTCAAACATGTATAAAGCAATCTCTACAACCTTTGGATTGCTTCTTTAGCAAGTGCAGTCATGTTTTGCCAGGCTGCTTATCATCTAGTCCTACTGTAGAAGTTTGATTGCCAACATTTTAGAGGCCACTCTTGTATTCTTGCAGCACGCAGAGGAAGGGGGGGCATCCAGTTGCACAGATTTTAAAAAAATCTCCGAATAATGTGGAACTAAGCTTCCAAAACTTTAAAAACAGAAATTCCTGTTTTGAACTTATGTATTTAAATAGCACATTTATCAGACTGTTGTTGGTAACATTTTTAAATATCAGCTCAGACCAACACTACAAACCCAATAAATATTTACTCCCCTAAAACCATCTGTACATTTAATCCCATCACATTTTCAACACAATGCATCCAAGGTTCCCTGGCACAGAAACCGTACAAAGGCGTCACAGCTGTGTACAGTGTGTATGTGTGAGTCTGTGTGTGTTTTCCTGCTGGCAGCTGATGAGATTCTCTGCAGGTCTGTGGAGTAAATACTATTGTTTCAGTAGCTGCAGAGTTAACATGTGGAAGGAGACGGAGAAAGAATACGAGCTTTACTCTGAGATGGAGATACTGAAGGTTTACAGTGCTGTCAACAATGGTCTCTACTGAAGGCAACGACTGCCTCACTGACTCCCATTTATAGGGTTATGGCCTTTTCATGCATACTTTAAAGATGGGGCCGATGTACCGTCTTTGTGCATCATTGTCATGTGTACAGAACAAAGGCAGCAAAGGGGAGTTTTCATTTACTCTAATGGGGATTTGTAATAACTCTGGTTGTTGCTTCGTGCTCCAGAACAAAATTTTGGTCAATCAGATATCTCCTCATCCAATATATTAGAATATTCATCATCTACTCTGCATTAAAATGTCACCTTTGCATCACACAGTCCAAAGTGTGAGCTATTTAGTCGCTTTCAAGTGATAGACTAAAACAAATCTAAAAATATTGTGCAAACTCTGGTTTTATTTATAAAGACACAGTTATGTATTTCATAGGAAGATGGTTTGATAAAGTGAAACAGATGCATTATTTAACATTAACTTGAAGGAAGTGCAAGATGAGCATTTAAACAGTTTGTACATCACCTTAAAGTAAATGGTAACATTTAACAAGGTATATATGACTGATGATACTTCATGTGAATTAGCTTCAGCACATTGAGTCCCTTTAAAAAAAACAAATAGCAACCACAATAACACGCAAAACTAGTGAGCTAAAGCCGTTTATCATTTTTTCTCTTTATCAAAGAGGTTGGTCAGAGTGATGGTTTCCTACAAAAGCTTGTGTCACTAAAAAGTGCGTTCAGACACTTAACTGCAGACAGAAATGTTCACTAAGAGGAAGTGAGACGAAAAAGCCCTCAGTCAGGCTCAGGGGTCGGTTCCACAATAAAACTGGAAACACTTCCTAATCACACTGGTGTCTCCGAAGTCTTTAAAAAAAGGAAGTCGCCGTATGAAAATCACAAGAGCAAGTTTAGGAAGCCTTGTCTAGTAGTTATGTCAGAGTAAAACTAAAATAAGTCTAATCTTCTTCACCAACAGAGGTCTAAAGATTTCTGCAAGCTTACGAGTGAAAGGGAAGTGGTCTTATTGGGCGTTTCTTTATTTTATATGAAGTCTGTCAAGGAAAATAAATACTGTTTACAATGTATTTATACTAGCTGACAACTACAACTTCTTCTGACATAACATAGTTTCTAAACTTAAAAAAATAAATCTTGATTTAAGTTCTGTGTTGAAACTGATAATCAATGTCTGTAGAGTTTTAAAAAAAAAAACAGGTCAACCGCACCTTCTACCTGGCCACTTCCCCTGAGGTAAGGGAAGTGGGCAGTGAGAAGGTGGGGTTGAACTCAATACTACAGTCGAGCAGAGTAGCCGGTGGAACGGCTGAATTGCAGTTTTTGAGGTGTTTTTCTGGGCTAAAATACCACAAAATGTTCCGTGGTTGCCTTCAAGAGAAAACAACAGGGTGCCCTTGTACCACCAGCATCTCAGGAGCTAAAGTCTCGGTGGATTACTTTTATTTTCAACAGCGCCGTCCCCTCGAAAAGAAGAAAATCCTTGTTTGTAGAAACGTTAGCACACTGTGGCTAATGTTTGTCAGTTTGTTTCTCTCCTGATGCCGTGTGCTCACAGCAGTATTTTAATGTGATAAAAATCCCAGTAGCAGAGCGCTTATACAACTCCTCTTCTTTACCCGACAAGTTAATATGCCTGAAATAGTGACTTAAACATGGCACTAAACAGCTGAAGTAAACATGAGTTGAAGCCAGCAGCTTTGCTTTCTTCTACATTTACATGTATGAATTTCACTTAGTAATATAAAAGCAACAAAATTAAATTGCTTTTAATGGACTCTTGTCTACATCTGCTGTCCTACAGTCAAATGAAGATGGTGCCATCCTCTTCCATTTAAGAGGTGGGCTGAAACCAAGGTTATAAAGCTTAATGTAAACAAAATGTGCAATAAAAGCTAAAAAAGGATGTCACAGAAAGACATTTTGTTATTGCAAAAATGTTACACTAATCTCTCGATCAGTGCCAGTCAGAGGTTTACATCTCTGCACACCTTTCATGATTCAGATAAACATACAGGAAATACGTCTATTTATTGCAGTGACACTAGCAGAAGGTGACAACTTGATGTGTTGTCTGGTGCTACATTCCCCCCCCTCCAGCCTAAAGGAGTATTAGATAACCCTTGGGCATTCCTGCATGCCATTTATATTCATAAAGCTACAGTTTCTTTGGCACTATACTTATTCATCAACACTGGTCCAAATGGCATGTGACAGGCAACCAAAATGGGAAAAACCCTTATAAAATGTGTTTAAAATCTTCAGCTCCCTGTATCTGACTACAATCTTGCCTTTATCTCTCTCTTTTCTAAGCTTCATGTTTTGCTTCCTCAGTTAAACTTGTTGTATTTACCTAAATAAAGGGTGCTTTACAACAGATGTTGGTCTCGGCACCCTAACCCCATTATTAGCATTAAACATCAATTAATACTGTGGAATTAACAAAATAGTAGATTGTAGCTACTACTTTTAATGTAATTTATGTAGACAATTAGTATCCTAATAATATGTCATATGTTGTATTTGCATTATAATGAAAAAGACAACAACTGATTAATAACATTAAAAGTCAGATTCTTTCATCTGTCTGTCAGAATCAACTGAACGACCTGTATTCAGTCTATTACCGTATGACATATTTCGACTAAAATGAAGGAAACTTTGAGAGATAAGACACAGACCATGATGTGAAAGGTGAAAGTGAAGCGGAAGGGAGAGGCAGGAATGAATCTGGAGTCAAATGATGCGTAAATGCTAGGAATGCCATGACCTACTGAATGCTTCCGGAAAGTGAAAGAAAGTGGATCAAATTAGTTAACGTGACTTTACAAAAGGGTGTACTACAAAGAACTACTGTTTTCAAAATTCCAAGACAAGATGCAGTGGCCTTATTTTATAGAGCAAACCATTTACGTCTCAAAATATTCTGCATAGTCTGATCAAAGTCAGAGAACAGTACAAAGTTATCATAAAAGCAGAAATAGAAAAAAAATTAATTACCCGTGGATTAATTTTCAGATTGAAGATATATTGTACTTTTAAATTTTTTTTGTAAAAAACAAACAAACACAAAAAATCTGAAAGTTCAGGGATCCTTGAAAAAATGTGCAGTGTAGAGTAATTATCCTGCCCGCACCACCCTGTCCAGTCAGCCCTCTGTGATAGCTGAACGTGACCAACACCCCCAACTTCCCTTCTACTTTACCATGTAAATATGTTGAGCACAATTCAATTGGGAAATGGTATAAAATATAAACTGAAAAAAGAAATGGGCTAAATGGAGTAAAAACACATCAAGTCAGACAATAAAGTAGTAAGTATGAGTTTCTCATTCTTAAAAGTGTATACAGCAAATGTTTCAAAAATTCTGTTTAGAAATCATAACACTTTTCATGTTCAGTTGCTTTTTTTCAATATATTAAAACAAACACAGTCCTGAACAAATACATTTCACTTTGTGCAGGTCCATATGTACACATACACATGCAAACACACAGTCAACAAAGCATGGGGTAAACTATCAGATAGGGGATGTAGGTCATGTCAATGTCAGTGTGGTGAGTCACATGGCTTTTAATTTCCTGCATCTGTACAATCTGTTGTGGAGGCATATCTGCTTAACTTTGTGAGGGTTTAACGGTGGAATAGCGCAAGTTACTCTGGTTAAAGTTTTAACATCCCATTTATGCACTTCATTTAGTCTACCTGTGTCACTGTCAACTGCAAACAACAGTGGCAGTCTTTAGTGAAGCTCCATCTACTTATCAGGTGTTCTTTCTCTTTCTCTTAGCAAATAGGTGTTACTGGTTGAATATGGAGACAGATGGTGGCAAATTCTTTTGTGTCATGGAGGGCGTTTCACTTTAACAAAGAGGATGCTAGCCCTCCAGGTGCCTTTTAAAATAAAGGCAGCTTGAACTTATCTGACATGCAAATTGATTTAAATTCAACGCAACATTTTGTGACAGCATATTTTGTGCAACTCCTGAGCTACTGCTTCACCCATATGAACCTTAATTTAAAACATCAGATGTTCTGCAACTCCTTGAATCTTTCATTTTCCTTCATAATCACCCAGTTTACTGCCACTGGTTCTCGCCCGCAGTCTGATTGCAGTAGACTTATCCATAAAAACGGCGCTGCAGGCGACCACATCACACATAAGGCAGACGGGGACAGCCTTAAAATTGTGTGCTGGAGTTTCACTACTCGGCAGACAGGCAGTCCCTCTCTCCCACTCATTTTCCTTAGGGGAAAGTAAACACTGGCTCATACTGGCTTCAACTACAACCTGGTCGCATTGGTTTCCAGTTTGCTGCAAAACAGTTTATCCTACTTTGAAAAACTTAAGACTTGCAGACTTAAAACTCTGGACTAGCTATTCACCTAAAGTTGAAGTTGAAGGTAAACAACACGATAAAAGTACTCACAGTACACAGAGTGCGAACGCTCCGTTGACACTCTCACTGTCCCGGACCAGAAAGCTGCCGTCCCTCCCTGCTCTGGCAAGCAGCTCCTCGGCCGCAGCTCGACTCAGGTCCCGGTGATACCACATCGGCGGTGTGGGCCCCAACGGAGAAACCCCACCACCACCACCTCCTCCCCCGGCCATGGCCACAGCCCTTCAAACCGGGTTTAACTCAAGCTGCTTCCCGTCCTCTCCGAAAAATCTCGTAGCTTCCTCCAGACAAGAAAAAACTACTCCAGCGAAAGAGCAGCGCACAACAAACGGCAGAGGGGGAAGCGAACGTTATTCCGAACGGGACGGAGTGCGCGAGACCGGCAGCGCCACGGATACAAGTTGATAATCTGTGAAATACGCTGTTTGCGGCTGTTTCCCCCCCAGTTCCTGAAAGGCGCACCACCCTCCTCTTTCGTTTCCTAGTCCCACGGAAATCAGGGTATGTAAATCCTGACTGGAGAGACCGGGCAGCAACAGTGGGGACGGACGCAGTCAGCGCCGGTGAAGTGTGGAAGTACAGGACTTCCTGTTTGGAAGTGCAAAATAAATCAGGCCAATGGAGAATTTCAATTGGAAACTTAGGCTGCAGGACGTTTACATCCAAATTGTATTTCCTGTTATGTCACTCTCCGGGTAGCTTGACAAACATAGTAAAATAGCAAGTGAGTGAATAACTAATAAAGAAAAGAATATGAAGTAATAGGTAGGCTACTCACGCACCGCACAGCTATGAGGTATTTTCATTTTATGCAATTACTTAAAAAAAAAAATAAAAATACAAAAACTCAATTTTTTTATACCATATCGTGTGTACTTACTTTCAGGAACGAAAAATATAATTTCTACTACATTATTCAAACCTTTTATCAAGTTTTGATATTAAAATTAAAAATGATACATTGATAGTTGCTTTCTTCAAAAAATATGGCAAAAGATCAAATCAGTGCTCTCCAATCTTTTCATCCTGTTATATTGCAAGAAGCAGTATGATTTCATGGTAACTTTTGAGATGTTCAGGGGTGTTTTTGCTGTATCACTAAAATGAACCTTTCCTTTAAACGTCTCAAGTGAATTGATTTCAAGTATTCGCATAATGCAATACCTCACAAAAATGAAATATTACAAAAATTATTATTTTTTAAAAATCAGTTTGTACATCACCACCCCCTCCCTTTCTCTCGTTGATCATCTCAGAACCTCTGACATATGATCTGTTTATCTGCATTTTAGCTCCATCCAATCCACATGCTGCTTTCTGGCTGCTTTTACTGATGATAAAATGATATCATTTATATACTAGAGCTGCCAGAGGAACCAAATCTTATAGTTATGTAGGTCCACCCATTTTCTTTCACTTATCCACTATACTGGGAATTAAAAATCAAAAAGTAGTTCAAGGAACCGAGGCATAATCATTTAAAACATTAACTGATTTACAAACTTCAAATATTCATAAAGAATGAGACATTTATTGGACGCATGATGGATGGATGGATACAGTCTAATATTAAGTGAAGTATATTTTTGACATAACACTGAAGTTTCATATACAAATATAATGTATAATATAGTAATTTAGTAAAGTGGTAACTATTAACCAAACCAAAAATATTTCTGATTCCATTCTGATGTTAGAACCATCTCAAATCTCTCTAATTTCATGGCTTGATTTAGGTCCACGCCCTTATTCTTCTAAACTAATCAGATTTTCTCCTACATGCTTAAACAGTTACATTTTTGAGCAAAAAGGCATTCACTTCCTTTGAGTTACAGTCTATGTGTCGGCGCCGTCACTAATGCCTGAGGGTTTTCCTCTTTGAGTACCTGCAACCACTAAGGAGGCCAGGCTGGAGCAATTTCTCAACACAAGCTGCAATCCACTTATGCAATCCTATTCTTTTCCAGACCACACACATACACACACACACACAGTCTGACACAGTCTCACAAAGTCTAACTGCCAACCAAGGGGCTAGACTAGCAAACCACAAAAAAACAAGCTGGCCGGCATTTATAGATCACTCCTTGTTATTCTGAGCCTTTTTCCCCACTAAAAGCCTGACTTCTGTAAAGGGGTGTGGATGCACACATATACAAAATGAAAGAGAGGCTGACATAAAGTGCTGGGGTTAGAGTCACGCAAAGTGTTGCCAATGACCTCAGAAAAGTTGAGTATTAATAGCTACAGGGGCATCAGCCATCCCACTGCTATTTCTGGTTATGTCATCACACTGTGTCTGTCTGTGGGAGTTGACTGTAGAAATATGTCGATTAACAACACATCTGCACAACTACTGTCGCACGTGTATAATCAAATCAAAACAGCTTTCTCAGCAAAATGCCTTATAACTGGCTTTTCATTGTTTTTACTGTTTCGCTTTTTTGTCATATTACCATAGTTGTCTCCGTTGTTAAACAGTTAAACTATTAAAGACCCAAAAGGAAAGGTTAACTCCTTAGAAAATTGAAGTTATTTAGTTTGTAAATTAAGCCTAAGGGGTTTAGACAAATAATATTATCGAAACTTTTTTCATAAAGGTTTGTCTTGTAAACATTGTTCATATCCACATCCAACCAGAGGTAAAAAGGTAATGTACTGTGCAATGTTTTTGGTTGCACTGTCTGCAGCATAATCCCCAATCTACCTACTCCCAAGCATAAAAGGTATCCGTCTAAGCTCTTTTCATCAGATGCAGTGTCAAATATGTACTTTGTGAAGCACAATACTGAAAGCTGGATATCTATAATTACTGCATGGGCGGTATTGTCTTTTAGCTGCATGTAACAAGTTATTTAACTCCAACCGATGCGATGTGTACACTACAGGTATACTCAGAAAATTAGAATATGCTGGAAAAGTTGTTTTATTCAGGCAATTCAACATAAAAGGTGAAACCATTTTAAGTACATCTAATGTACTAAGTACAGATCCAAGAGATTACCTTCAGAGGCTTGACTTTTTTGTATTTAAAATCTATTTTTTATTGATTTCAAGCAAAATTCTAAATTTCTGAGTTTTTTAATTTGAGGTTTTCTGAAGCTGCAAATCCTCATCAGCAAAATATAAACAAATAAAAGCAAAAATATATTGATTTGCATACTGTTTGTCTATAAATGTGTGTTTCATCTTTGAAGTGAAGTTACAGAAAGTTTCCGAGTAGTATCTGTAACTTAACTTCAAAGATAAAACGTACACATATAGACAAGTAGTATACAAATCAGTATATTTCAGCTTTTATTTGTTAATATTTCACTTATTGGGATTTGAATCTTCAGAAAACCTCAAATTTAAAAACTCAGAAAATTAGAATATTCCTTGAAAATGGAATTTAAATACAAAAATGTAAGGCCTCTGAAAGTAAACTCTTGCATCCAGTACTTAAAATGTATTGGTTTCACCTTTTATGTTGAATTGCCTGATAAAACAACTTTTCCAGCATATTCAAATTTTCTGAGTAGTAGCCATAGCTTCTCACTTCTTAAACAACAACAACAAAAGGAACTTTGGTCTGGTGAGTCTAGATTTATCCAGTAGCACAGTGATGGGAGCATCAGGGAAAGAGGTGAGGCAGATACTGTATGTGATGCACCCATCATAGCTTACTGTACGAGCCTGTGGGGGTAGTCCTGTGACTTGGGCCTTTCTGTGCAGTGTTTGCATGTTCTCTCTGTGTATGCATAGGCTCTCTCCAGCTTCCTCCCATGTTCCAAAGACATCCATGTTTGGTTAATCAGTCACTCTAAATTGCCCCTAGGAGCGAGTGTGTGCGTGAGTGGTCTATACCTCTCGCCAGCAAATTGCTGAGATAGCATGCAGCCCATGCGCAACCTTGAATTGGACTAAGTGGTACAGAAATTGAATTAATGAATAAATGAATGTACAAATTGAACTGACTACAGGTGGAAATGAGGGGCAATTAGCAAAAAAACCCAACAAAATCCTATGTAGTTCCCGTGGGTGGTGTTTGCAGACTATTCCTTTGTCTTCATCCTTTCTGCTGATTTTTGGTCATATTTGCATTTTGCCAGTGCCCTCACCACTAGACACAAGGAAATATCTGAGGTTGTGCATCTCATCCAGAGGCACATCAATGCAAGCCGTGGCATAAAAGTTTACTGTCTCCCAGCACAGTGTCCGATGACACAATGCAGTCCGATGATGTGGACCGGCTTACCTGTACATCACACCTGAATCCTATAGAGCACCTCTGGGACATCATGTCTGATTCAATTCATTGCTGCCACATCACACCACAGACTATCCACTATGAAATGAATAAGGGGTTTAAACTGGAAGAGTTTATTCTTCAAGATCTGACATGTACTCAATTTCTGGTTCAAACCTCTCGGGCGTTTGCATGATCTCACTTTGTCAATTTCAGTTTATAAATTATTTTAAAGTGGCTGCAGTCTGAGTTTGCATTATTATTAATCTGTTTTAGTCCTAATATGGGCAAGAAAACTGCTGGGGTTGACCCATCTCTTGCTAACTGCAGTTAAAATTGCATAATGTGACTATGAAGTAGGAAGAATTATGTAAATATAAAAATATCAGTCCAGTACTTTAGTATTTTGGGGGATAAGACAAAACTAAAATGACTGTCCCTAGAAATATTTGGCACATGGCAATTCTAAAATTTTTTAAGATTTGATAAACAGTTTGTGGAAACATGTTTTCCTCTTAAATGCGTTTTTTTAACTAAACATTGCTCCTTTCTTTGTCCAAACTTATCTTGAATTTCTAGATGGTGGCAGAGCTTCCATAATTCCTCTCAAACGATTTAAAAAAAAAAAAAAGGTATTTCAGATCATGGAAACTTGGAAATGCTTTGATATCCTTTGTAGTAATTTTCTATGTAGTCATTAGTTACTTTCATTTCACTCAGTTGCTCCTGGTTTAGAGAATTTATCAGAATTGGATTTAATATTACACCAATATTTAGTGATTGTATGGCATGAAAAAATACAGTAAGAATGTGAATATCACTTTTTTGTTCTCTGCCTGTTGAAAAAGTTGTACTTGAGTTCACTTTGAAGATCACAACTGGTGGTTTTCAACATTTATTTAAAACTCACATTAATTGCTATTCTGTTACGTTATGTATGTGAGCATAAATAAAAGGCAGTGAGGCTTCTTTTTTTATTCTTGCTGGTTTTTTTCTGTTCCTTAAAGACCTCTCTTACGTAGTTCTTACCGACAAGAGGCCTCTACTGCTCAGCATGTTGGACAAAAGGCAAAATTTCTTCAAGAACTGAAAAAAGAGTCCATTATTTTCTTCTAAAGCCCCAGAAATTATTCTGACTGAAAATAAATGCATGCTTACATCTTTAAGAGAAATATTGGTGCATTGTTACGCTTCTGAGAAAATTTATTAGAATCATGGTTTACATACTGTAAGTGAATTTCTGCAGTGCAAATAGGAAATGTGCTTGTAGATTAAACAGAAGGAAGATGACGCTGTGCAACAGGCTTAACTTGAAATGTTAATTAAATCAGCATGATAACATAATCAGAAATAGACATGTGGTATGATATCTGAGAGAAAGTTAAATAGCTTATTTGAAAGCTTAACTAAATATTCAGTCTTATCTTCGATCAGTGCTCTGTGATCACAGAAACAGGACTTATGTAAAGATTAAACACATTTTTTGCTGGTACAGACTCATATTGAATATTGAGCTTAATACACACAAGGAGAAATTCAACACAGAGACACATGTTTAAACAACCAGAGACAGTAAAACCTTTTAGATTATTTCTCTTTCCATTTCTACACACACACACACACACACACACACACACACACGCACACACACACACACACACACACACACACACACACACACACACAATAACACGACAGGAAGACCAAAATAACCAAGCACTCGATCCCACTAACCACCAGCTGGCCCAGAGTGGTCATGTGACGGTGTGATCACTGGGGCCCAGTTTAGAGGAACAATTTTTCACTGCAGATCTGGGGTCGGTTTTACAGTTTCCCCACCAGTAGTTTAGGTTAGATGAGGCTTATTTCACTGATCTACAGTCTGCAGTTAAAGAGAAATGTAAACCAAGAGCAGCTTGGTAATGTAGAACGTGGCTCGGCCTTTCATGGCTCATCCATATGCCAGAGTTTATTTTAGTTTAATTTTCTTCATCCGCACAGTTCTTTTACAGATCTACTCATCTTTCCATGACACAAAAATGACATTCTTTAATTTTGGCTGCTAACATTTTGGTGTCAAGTTGTAGCTTTATTTGTCAGTGTTTAATTTTCTTCAGGTTTTATTTTCCATCTTTATTTTGAAGGGAACAAAATATGTAACATGTTTTCACAAAGGAAACCTTTTGCTCTTCAACATCAACATGCTCCCACTTGCTCAAATGATGAAAATCAACTAAATAAATTACCACAACTATGTCAATGACACAAAAATCTGCATAATTGTCTCACCAGGAGACTACAGTCTATCCTAAACATTGATCAACTGCATTGATCGCATTTAAGACTGGATGTGCCAGAACTTTCTTCAATTAAATGAAGACAAAACTGAAATAATAGTTTTTGGAGCCAAGGAACAAAGATTGAATATAAACGCTCAAACAGCTAAGTACCAACAACTAAGCCAGATATCTGCCTCAGACCTGAATTTTACATTAAGATGTGTATGAAGTCAGTCTATTATTTCTTAAGGAGCATATCAAGGATTAAAGGGCTGGTATCGTCACAGGATTGAAAAAAACTGCATTTGTTGCCCCCAAAATGCCCCAAAACACTGGAATTAGAAGCATTGTCTCTTGGAGCGTAACACTAAATGTCACTCCTAAGATCTTTACTCTGGCTTCCTGTCGTCAAAGAATTAAAATTCCGTTGTGTTGCTAGTTTACAAAGAACTGAAACTCCCTTAAAATGACTTATCAGGGTTAAAACTTTTCCATTTTACCACCTTTAACTTTTATTCATTGCATATTTTCTCATTTTACTTTAGCTCTTTTGTCTTCCTGTAAGTTCTTAAATTTTTTTTAAGGTTTGTTCTTATGTACGTTTCGTTGATTCTTCTGCAGTTGATCTGCTTGCAAGTGACTTATAATAAGAACAGCGGAGACAAAACAGCACATGAAGGCACTTTAATGGCTTTCGCCATGGTAATAACAGTGTTATTTTAATACGTGACTACAGAGAGAATTGTGACAGGCAGCAGGAGCAATGTTGTCAGAGCAAAACCTTGGCTCTGCTGTGCATTGTTGAGGTAATACTCGGCTACCTTTTTATTGGGGTTTTCTCCGCTGAACCAGAGCTGCATGCAGCGGCCAGAGCTTTTGGTATAGGTGGTGTAGAGGTAAGAGTTTGACCAGATTTGTTCACACATAGACTTGGGAGTTGGGAAATGTTCAGTCCACTTCCTGCATTTGCTGCCTTCTGGGCATTTGTTGACACCTGGAGATAAAACAGTGAAATTAGTACATAAATCTTAGATTAATGAATTTTATAAGAATGCAGTGATACCAGTTCCATGAATATCTCTGTATAAATTCGACCAGCTTTACTCAGACTATGTTGTTGTATATGCTACTGTATGTTATGAAGCAGCGACTCCACCCGACTCTGAGCATGCATTCAAACATTACCTGTGGTCCAGTCCCATCCTGTGTGCCAGTCAGTCTTGCAGGTGAAATCATTTTTGCAGTCTTCCCACCACGATTCACAGTCCTCCTTGCAGAGAGGCACATCCAAGATGCGCTCCTTTCGCCAGCTCTGATCCACCTACAGACATTAACATAGGTAGTTTTTAGGTGACCAATCATTTTAATGCACCACGCAAGGGGCTAAATTTCAACATTTCTTGCCCTAAGGCATTATGTAATCTGTAAAGGGAGGTGTGAATGTATCTGATAAATGGAAAAACACTAACTTCAAAAAAATTGTATTCACTGCTCATGTGGATTCATATCTCGAGTAATTTAGTTCTTCTCAAAATCATATGCTGCCATCTAGTGTTTCAAGCACATGAGGCTCAGCCGATTATACACACTTTTTGTATCCATGGTCCCAAGTGCGGTGAGCATTCGTAAAAGCAGGTGTCTTGGACGAAATGTTTCTTGCATGCGGCGCTCATGGAGCCACAGTGATTCCAGTTGAAGTTGTACAAATAGGAGTTATCCTGGTGGGCCTCCTCTGTTGTGTTGGCAGTACAGCATGCATTATCACGCCAGGGAGCACACTGTAAAGAAAAAGCGTGATTATAATGCTTGTTTATATTCAAAAAAGAGCATTTCTTATGGTTAAGAAATCATTCATTACCTGACTGTACAGCTCTCCCTCAGGGCCAGGTTCTACTTTGTGGTGTTTTGCATCCATACACATGTTGAGTTTGTCCAGAGACAGAACACCTTGGGAGAGGAGTAGCAGCGAGGCCAGGATCAGCCACATGACTCTAGAAAAGAGGAAGCAAGCCAAGTTTTCTCATATAGCACATTTCTTCTATATGACAATTTAAGATGCACCACTCAGTTAAGAAATGCATGGCTGTCTCTAGTAAGAAAGTTTTACAACTTCTGCCACAAAGCTGCAACAAAGCCACACATGTACCTGTGCTACATTGTTGATCCAGGCCTACAACACTACAACAAGTGACTAGGAACTTTGGATTGATCTCCAGTCAATATAAGTCTTAGTAATACAAACCTGTTTAAAAGTAAGTCATTTCACTTTGAAACGAATAAAAAGAAAGAAATGTTGCTGCAAATTCACAGGAATGTCTGTGACCATTACTATTTCTTTTATAGTTTTCAAACCATCTAAGCCTTTGGAGGATTTTACCCATGCACTCTAATTTGTTTTCAGAGCTTTGACACCTGATTCAAAAGAAATGAGTCACTGTGCAAAACTTGATAAGTGTCTAAAACCTGCAGGTGCGCAGTTCCCCACCAATGTTTTAGAGAAATATTGACCCTGAGATCCAGCAGATGATGATGCACTCTGTTACCTGAGTGCTTCCCCAGCCCTCTTGATGGCAATAATATATTCACATGTCCTACCAAGTTGTATTGCACAAACTAGAAGACAGCATGTTTTCTGAAATGACTGCAAGCAGAGAAAAACACAAAGGTATTTGAACAAAGTGTTCACATTTGCCTTTTTTACCATTTTGCCTCATTGTTATGACCTCTAAAAGATACCATAGGAACACTTAATGCCCACAGCATGCTTGGACAAAACTGGAGTGGGGTGTATACATCTTATACTTGGAAAATGAACCTCACGTCTGCATGGAAGTTTCACTTTCACAACTCATTTTTTCCTCTGAATGAATCATAGGAACCATTTGTTAGAGCTGCCTGCATTGTAAAGAATCAACCAGTGCTGACTGGGAACATCTCATTTGTGTATCCTCTCCTGAGTGTGTGTGGGGTAAGAAACCAAGTCAGATCCGATCTTCAGTGCTTCACAGTGCAGTTCAAGGGAGAGAAGACACAACATGAGCAACCCTGCTCACCTGCTGAACATTAGCATTAGCTTTGCTCTTTGACCCCACAAAATTGCATCATAAAAAGGCGACTTTGGATGAAATGTTTTTATATGAAGGATTAGATGATATTTATTTTAAAAAATCTTGACAAAAACGCAGTTGTTTGCTGAGTGATTGAAGCTTGGGAGTAAAAATATAAACGTTTACAAGAATAAAGGTGGGACATTTAAGTTTTGTGGGTCAGGTTTTAATTCTTTTTATGGTTATTTCAGTCCCATACTGTGTGTCCATCTAAGTACTCTTCACAGACATGTAGCTCTGTGGAGGTCCTGACTGACTGACCCACGCAAGAAGACAAATGGACTTGAGAATAATGTAAAACTGGACAGATTTAAAGAAATGCACCATTACAGTGTGAGGCCTTATTGTGTAAAGGAGGTCAATCATCACAATCGGCCGTTTGTTAGTCACTTTAAACTCAACCGTTGCCTCTAATTGTTGGCAATGACATTCACTTATAAGAGATATGATAGGCAACAACCCAGTAAGTCCAATTCTGGCTCTAATATAATCATTAATGTCAATGAGTCTTCTGTCCAATTTAAACACATCCAAGAAATTACTGTACAATATACATCTGCTGGTTTTCTATTTACAATAACTGCATTTATTTGAATTAATTTCTTGCAGAGTAACATCATCTTTTCTAAAATGCAGCCTTGGGTACGGGTCACAACACAATAAGCAATTTAATACATATTAAAGTATGTCAATAAATAAAGTAAGTACACAAAAACAGGTAATAATGACCCTATTTACTCTACCTTTTTAGATTCCTTGATGACCGTGTTAAAGAGATGATCCTCACATGTGTGTGTCTCCAGCCAACCTCTAGCACATTTCACCAGACCAAACAAGAATCACAACACACACATCTGCGCTTAAATATGTATGAGACCGTCTGGGAGGGGAGTGTGACCGAGCACAAGGCTGTCCCTAATACAGCGCAGTTAACTACTTAGTTTTCAAAGTCCAAAGTCTGTCTCACATCATGTGTAATGTGTGTGTGCGCATTGGGCATTGGTGTGTGCGTACGTTTCAGATACGGATGAAGAAGAAGAAAACACTGGTTCCTATTTGTGTGTTTGTGTGTGTGTAGGGGGGGTGTTTGCATTTTATTGTGCAGACCGTTTGGTTCATTTCAAGGCCTTTCCGGTTCTCTGTCTCGCTCCCTCACATACGCGCACAGACACACACACACACACACACGCACACACACACACACACACGCACACACACACACACACAAACACATTTGAAGGAAAAAGTGTAAAATGGCAGTGTGACCTATGAAGGCAATAAAAAAAAGCAAAGACTGGGCAGTAAAGATATATTTCTGCTGCATCTGTGTTCGTGTGCTCTTGATAAGACTCAAGCGGCAAACATTACAAAACTGGTCAGTTTTTGAAGGTTGATGTGTAAATGTACAGTGAACAGGAATAAGAAAACTAAGAGAAACATAAGAAAAATCCACAACAGTAGAAGTAATAGGAATTAACACATAATACAATAATATATATCCATTAATAAATCAGTTGACCAAAGGATTATACTCCTTTCTGGACTGAAAGTAACAGGAGTGAATTTCTAGTAAATTTTTGCCACAGATTCATGCTGACAACAGAAACAAACTGAACACAGATAAGAGATTAATCAAAATTTGTATTTTAAAATAATTTATAAACATCTAAGAAATACCTCAGGTAGCTAGGCAGGACATTGACATATAGCCTCCCAATCAATGTAAAATTAAAATAAATAAGGAAAATTAAAGAAGATAACCTTTTTCTTTACTGCGACCTTCAGAAGATTTATGTAACTTCTTGTGAAACGTATTTTTATTTATATTTTAATTTTCCTTTTCTCCAAGTACATTGCATGAAGCACAAACTTTACGCCATTAAACACAGACAATTTTAATAGCCTACATTAAACAACAGAAAATGGTTGGGTGCTTTTAAAGAAGGCGCCAATATAATATCATGTGATTTATAAAATGTTGCAAATATTTAGAGTAACATTAAAAGTTGGGGACATGAGTTATGACTACAGCATATTTTTTGACAAAACAAACAAATAAACAAAATCATTTGTATCTCTTATGAATAATATGCGATTAAAAACGTACCACAGCGCACGTTTGCCTGCGTGACATTTTTCAGGTTTATGGCAAAAGATGAACAAGTTCATACTGAAGACTGCCAGCCAGGCATATCTTAACGGTCTGCTGCCTCTTTTCTAGAGTTATGGGCTTGATCCTGGCCTCACTCCAAGTCCTTTCCCATAATATGATAAACAAATAAAATTGGTTTGAAATAAAATTCATCGTTATACTCACAGGAAGTGTCATTCGTACAGTTTTTCTGGCGGAACTTTTTGTTGCTGAAGCTCATGGAAAGGGGACTTTTCATTTAAGAACACCAGCAACTTCCGGTAAAAGTGTTTTGAATGTTCTTTTATCTAAGCGACAGCTTGGCAGGTACAGGAACCCGTAGTTTTATGAATGATTACCTGACTTCATATTCCTTTATGTTTTTATTCATTTATATGCCTGTTATATTCAGAAGTAGGCTTGTTTTTAGAGCTTAGAAACACTTTAATTCGCACGATAACTGTCGCTGCTTTGATACGTGGTGGTTCAGTGTCGTTGACTAACGTTAGCGCGCACAGGTAACTTGTTTTTGTTTGTTTGTTTGTTTGTTTTTTCCCCTTTGAGTAAGATGAGGGTTTTCACTCAAACTTGGTGATTTCTCCGTGCACGCTATTCTTCCTGCGTGACAGCCATGTCCACGCTTTTTCCGTCTCTGCTACCGCGGATAACGGAGTCGCTGTGGTTTAACCTGGACCGACCATGTGTGGACGAAGCGGAGCTGCACCAACAAGAGCAGCAGCACCAAACCTGGGTATCCTTCCTGCTCCTCCTGCGTATGCTTCTACTCACCCTTAACTTTTATATTATGGTATAACTTCACAGTCTGCTTCAGTTACAGAGTATTGCAGAGAAAGACAACAACCTAATGCCTATCGGGAAACCTATTTTTGAGGTAAAAACATAAGCATTTTTCCGCATGCACCGGTTACATCTTGAAGTTTACTTCGTTTGTGTAATCTGCATTTTATGGGTTCAGGCGGGCTATGAAGAGGAGGAGGAAGAAGATGACGAGGATGAGGAAGACAGTGAGGAAGACTCAGAAGATGAGGAAGATATGCAGGATATGGATGAGATGAATGACTACAATGAGTCACCTGATGATGGCGAGATCAATGAGGTGTTTTTTAAAATCATTTTATATATTTAGCTTCTTTTCGCAAACAATACAGAGAAGTTATTGTCTTTAATCCGACTCTTTCCCTCTGTCAGGTGGATATGGAAGGGACGGAGCAAGACCAAGATCAGTGGATGATTTAAGACAATGGACTGTTTTTGTCTATAGCTATCTGGCCCAGGATTGCACCGCTTTATTTTAAAAGTGACTGCTCCTCCTCTCACAGACTGCCATTTTTTATTTATTTAACTAGGATCTGAATGTAGATGAAGGTCTGCACTTTTTTAAAGTTTCACGCTGCAGTCCATCTATAATGAAAGGTCCGACCGTTGTTGAGCAGCTCTGAGTGTTGTTACCTGCCACAGCTCTGTTTACATTATGAGGGATGTGAAGATACTACATTTACATGTACATTTAAACACCCCGTTTGAGACACTTTTTACATTTAATTATGTTCATCTGCTGCTTTAATTAAACAATGTAGTTGAAGCACCTCCATGCTTGTCAAGTCCCCGAAATAACTCAAAAACAAAATGTGGTTTTGTAACCTTTTTGGTTCACACCCACACCGTGGTGGCTGCATGCCTTGACCCTTGACTCTCTTGTAAAAACTTTAACCTTGTAATAATATCAGTCATGTGCTACTTAGAGTTTCCAAACAGCTGATTGAGCTAAAACATCAATTCAGTCAGCAAAACAATTTGTTACAGATTAAGAAGACCCATACTTAAACCTGTACTTCACTTCTGCTTCACTGGAGTGTTGTGTGTTGCTGACCTTTCGTAACACACTTCTACAGTAAAATATTTATAAAACCCTGTAAAGTGGCATCATGCTTCAGGAGTTAAAGAACATTTAGATAAAGAAACCAATAAAACCTTAAATGAGCTCATCATAGTTGTCTCTCTCATTTCTTTTTTAAGAAATTATTATAATTATCATCATTCAGATGGAGACATTTCTGCATTTCCTTGAGCTGAAATAGAAGGTCAATTATTACTCTGACTCCTCTGATAATTCTATTCAATATTTCAGTTTAAAAAATGATCATCTCCATGTAAAATTGTACAAAATTTGTCTTTGTTGTATTTTTGTAGTCCTACTCAACGACAGATGACATATTAAAACTGAAATCTAAAATCCAGCAGTTTTTGCTTCATAACCATTTGGTACCTAGTCTATCATACCTGATGCATATCATTTCTGATTTATGGTTAAAATTGGGCTCCAAACCCTGTTGTATACTGCAATGATACTTGTTTTCTGCCCCCTTGTGGATACCATTGCACCAGAAAAATCCAGATGTATCACAGTAAAACTACATTTAGAATATATTTTTTTAAAGTGATTTTTTTTCACATTTTGTCAAATAAAGACTACAGATTTTAAAAATTATAAAATTCTGCCAATTTTTCCTTGGTTGAGATTAAAAAAGGTGTAAGATTGCTTGGTCATAAATTAGACATTTTCTTTCCCAATCTGTTTGGGGATCAGACTGGGACATCCTGATCTATTTGGCTCCCTCGTAGACCAGCTCAGCCATCCCATCCCTGATGCCCTTGCTATATTCTAGCGTGGCTCTGTGAATTTTCCACTCATACAGTCCACTCTTTCGAATGTGTCTGAGAAATTTTGGAGCCCCAGGAAACAAAACGTTGTCAGCCAAAATCACAGATCCTTTTCCGAGTAGACCAGTGCCCTCAAGCATCTGTAACAAACAGAGGTAGTAGGTGGAAGAAGCAGAAAAAAGGAAAGTAAAGCATATTTATGAGATTAAACTGTTGGGCAGTAAAATAAATGGGATTCATAATTGATCTGATGAGTCATTACCTGAAGGTCAGGCTTGTAGCATTTCTTCCAGTGGTCCATAAAGACAAAATCCAGTCTCTCCAAATTGTAGTCAGACCGGAGCCTAGGGATCACCTCATCAGACGGACTAATGATTAGCTCCACCTGGTGAAAGACAGAGTAAAGTAAAGGTGAGTCTCCAAAGGCAGAAAAAAGCGTAGCGTGCACAGTTGATATGAAATGGAAATTTATAAATAGCAGATTTTTCTAGCTGTCTCACCGTGTCATCATCAAACCCAGCCAGGCGGATGATTTTCTCAGCTATAGCGGCGTTCCTCTGGTCCATCTCAACGCTGTAGAGCCTGGCCCCCAGGGGCAGGGCCCGGGCTATGCGCACAGTGCTGTATCCGCAATGGGCCCCCAGCTCCAGCACTGTCAAAGGGCTCTGCCCCATTAACAGGCGGTCCAAGATTTGCCCTAAAGAACCACAAACATGCATGGATGTCCATTACTTGTTCATCAAAGAAACCAACAAACAGGAAATGATCAGTATTGATGCAAATTTAAATAATCCATTGATTGGAATGGTCGCAGTATGTTCTTGATCAAACATAACAGTGTCAGAGTTATTCAGAGAATCAATATCAATTTGTACATGCAATTAACAGATTTTTAACGATATCATGTGGAGTGCCTCAGGGTTCTACTGGGTTCTTTATGTTTTATTTTGTTCTTTAATGTTTCATTTATTATTTCCCAGTTGTTCAACTGCATTTTATTTGCTAATGATGCAAGCTTTTCTTCAGAGAGGTGAGGATAATTTTAAAAAGCTTCTGGAGACAGTGGAAAATGAGTTTGAATTAATAAACCAATGGTCAACAAATTATGTATTTATTTTGGAAGAACAAAATGTATTATATTTGGAAAATGTGTAATGGTTTCCAAAAAATGAAAATAAATAATCATGACAGTAATATTGTCACAGTAATTAAGTTTCTGGGAATTATTGTTGAACATAAGCTAAACTAGACATCTCTTGTGTTGTAAAATCCATGTTGAGATAATATTTTTCATTTATTTTTCCATATATAAACTCTTGTGTTAGCATTTGGGGAAGCGCTTATCATACAAACATAATTATTATTTATGTTTTTTGAGAAAAAAAAGGCAATATAATATGTAAAAAAAAGAAGAGGTCAATCTTCAAATCTACTATTCATTAAAAACACTGAAATTGAGAGATCTAGTAGATTACAGCACAGTTCAAATTAAGCATAAAGTGAATCACTGGTGTCAAACTGTGGAAAAATTGTTCAGATGATTTAAAATTGTGAGTTACTTTTAAATCATTGAAAAGCAAGTACAGAATGACCTACAGTAATAATGAATTACAAATATGTAATATGAATAACAGATAGGCGTTTTATAAGCAACTGGCTTCTGCCTGAACTAAGTTTTCTGTTTTTTTTCTTTTATGTTTAATGTGTTTTCATTGTACCAAATAAGTAAAATTTGAAATTTGTTAATACCAACATCTGTTCTCAACTAAATGTAAAATATGACTCCTCAATAAAAATATCCTCTACCTTTTTTGGGCCCAATGTTACTGATGAACTCAATTTTGCTGCACCAGAAATCAAAGGCCTCCAAGATGCTATCAGGATCTCCTGGGGTGGCATGAGTGAGAACATACTGATAGGCACGCTCCTCCCGACTCAAACCAGTTACGCAGTCATTCCACGTCCTGACAAGGACCGCTCGATAGAACAGCACAAAGAAGTAGCGGTACCGAATAATCAGTGTCAGCAGGAGCGGAAGAAAGGCCAAAGCAATAGCTGGCGACACCATCCTTACATAGAAAGAAACACAGACACATTAGTTATACCTCTATTGTATATATATACACTTGTATGCCTTGGACTGTACTGTATGTTAGTAGTGCATCAGAATATGGTCCAACAATGGCAAAATAAAACATTTTGTAAAGTTTTTTTTCTTAAAATATGACTCATCATGGATCCAGGGATCCATGATGAGTCATATTTTAAATCTGATTATATGAGGAGTTACTGTGTGTCAGAACACTGTGACTAGATACTGCTTTTAGAGGAAATTTACTGTGAGACAGCTTTTGTCTCATTTGATACAGATTTTATAAGTAACTTGACTGAATCCATGCAAAGAAAGCTAAATTGGTATTCATAGCTGTGTAGGATAGAGCTGACTAATATAATACCTGCTGAAAAAAACTCTTCATTCGATGTAAATTACATTTAAATACATTTTGACATATGGTCAGGTTTACACAACTGTGTCTATGCTTTAGTCTTGCATTAGATGTGACAAGTGCAGTACCTCTTTGTTTCTCTTGCCTTGGGTTACTGTAGTAAACTTCACAGCGATCACATTCTACAGACTTACTGTGTCAAGGAAAAACTGGATAAAACCCAAACAAAAAAGCAGCTAAACTCACCTGTACCGTGAAGAAATGAACACAACAGAGGCACTGATGAAAAAAGAGCTAAAATGTGGCCCTTCGGTTGAGAAAGATGAAGAAATAGACAGAGAGGTGTGTGTGCGTTTAGGAGAGACTCTGGGGTATGAATAATTCATGTATCATGCTTGCAACTGTATATAGCAGGTAGTCAACTCCAATAAATGGGCACTGACAGCAACATAACACACAAATAAATGTATTTTTTCCAACAATTTTGTGGAGACATGTAATCATGACCATCTTCAAATGTTTAAAAAAGATCTAACACTTAAAAGGAGCAGATGGAGCGGCAGTCAGAGGCAGCGTGAAACTGATATGTCAAGTTAGCAGCAACAGCGCATCTGTGTGGAGTCTAATTTCCTGGAGTCAAGATGGAAAGATCGAGAAAAAACAGAATGAAAAGCACACTTCTGGAGCATGATCCAATATAATCCAGAGCGACATAATTGAGTGAATTTAGATACACAAACAAACATTGCTCAGAATAACCATGCTAGATAAAAACAAGTGAAAGAGTTTTATTATTTGTCACATTTCCATCCTTTTCCCTTTTTTACACTGCATCTCCTCTTTTGGCAATGTTGCATCCTAACAATTAGTTGTCTCTGTCATTTAAGATCAGTGTTTAACTTGGAAAAAAGTTATGCTTAAGGTATTGTAACATACAATGGTAAGATTATAGCAAAGCAGAACAGTTTCTCATGAAGCAACTTCTACATAGAACAGATGCAGCTGGTGATTTACGTAACTTGCTGTTCAAAGCTCTGGACATGGCTGTTTAAGAAGAGCTCTGATGAATTTCTTCAGCTCTTTGTCTCCTCTGGTCCACCTCACCAGTCGAGTAAGTACCAGTCTACCCTCCTCAGCCTGAGCCAAGGCCAAGTACCATCCCCCATGGGCGGCTTTCCCCACCTTTCCTGCCTTGTTTGCTTGCCTCTTTTTTACTTGCTTTTCAGCTCGCTCTGTGTCTGTGTTTGTCTCTTCAGAGTCCAAGCCAAGACAAGTACAGCTGCCACCTTCTTGCAGCCACAAAGCGCCGTGGGCCATTGCGCCCGAAATCTCTTCTGCCCTCTCTGGACCCCCCCCTGCCCACCTCAGGATGCGGCTGCGAGCCAGGGGCACCAGCTGACGGTCACCTCCTACTGTTGACACACTGCCCAAACGCATCTTTAAGGCTGCAAGACAGAGACACCATGATAGTACTACTTCAGACACAATGAAACAACCTCCCCTCATTTGTTTTGTCAGGGTTTTGCATGAATCATGAAATAAAAAAACCTATATTCATAAAAGGGGATGTGATGAGGACCCACATCATTCATTCTCACCATATGGACTGTGGCAGAAATTTTCTTGGATGTCTGTCTCTCCTTCAGCAGCCAGACTACAGGCATCACAGATAACACTCCCTGTGGGATGGAAATAGAGATTACTTGAAATATGCCAAATGAACATCTAAAATAAAAATGTTTGTCGGACTCTAATTAAAATTCCAAGATCAATGCATTAAGAGAAAATTTAAGGTGATATGAGACTGGAGATTATAGAAATTATATAAAAAGGGAGCTTCGGAGGGGAAAACTAACTGACCTTGGTATTTTTAAAGTATTTTATTTGTATTTGTTATTTCTTTCTTATTTTAGGTTTATAATAATGTTGACTATATGGAAAGCCCTTTGGTCACCTACTGTGTTGTAAAGGGCTATATAGATAAAGTTGATTGATTCAAAACTGATTAGGCTATAAAATTAATTACAGAGGAAAATTAATGGAAACATTGACACTATAAAGAAAAAAATACAAAATGCAGCACAACTTTCAGAATGCCAAGATTATTTTCATTATTAACTTTAAGCAAACCTCGCAAAATGATAAGCAGCCTACAGCAGCCTGTAGCCCCACCATAAATACAAGCAAACAAGCAAAAACAAGTTTATTATTCATGTAGCTGACCTTTGTTTTGTTACTTTGGTGGTTATGAGTGAAAAGAGAAAAAGATCATCTGTCTAGCACACTGGTTCTCAAATGGGGGTACAAGTACCCCTAGGGGTACTTTGGGACACTCTAAGGGGTACTTGAAAAAACAGAAATAACAAAACTATTGTCTGTAAAATTGCTGATAATCTTGTAATGTAAAGAAAATATATCTCTTAGTTTTAAAAGAAAATATATTCTCAGTTTTCATCTTAATTTGCATTTATATGAAATATCTTAATTTTGATCAGTTTTTTTTCTTCCTAAAACTTCTGCCTCTATAAACATGGGTAGTGAGCAAGTTATGGAAAAAATTGACAAACACATCTCTGTTCTGTAAAATATTGGATGGAAATAATTATGACATAATACCAAAAAGCACTGTGTAGGTTAGGGGTACATTTCTGAAAAGTCTACCAGTCTAGCAGATACTGACCTTCCAGCCTCTCCTCGTGCCTGACCTGCTCTGTCCGCCCCTCCTGCTCTCCCGTTGCTGGGATACAGAGCCCGGTTCCGCGCGGGAACCGGGAGCAGTTAAACATTTCCGGCCAGGGAAACCCAAACGCGCTCATCACAGGCACACAGCCGTCCCGCACGGCCTCACACAGGCTCCTGCAGGGGCTGACTGGCCCGTGAAGCTCCGGCAGGCACACCGGGGCGAACAGCGAGCACAGGAACTTCTTGGTGTCCCGGTGGCACAGCTTGGAAATGAGGGGCAGCCAGGCCGCCGACTGCTGCTGGGTCTCTTTCAGTGAATCATGGCCGAGCAAGTTGGGGATCCACATGCGCCTGTAGCCGATGCCGTGGCACAGGGACAGAGTGCTCGGGATGGGTTTACAAACCGAGCGGACCGAGGAGCTGAACCCGAGAGTAGGTGGTCCTAAGTGGACAGGAGGCACGGAGTCGGAGGCATGAGAGACTCTACCTAGAAAAACAAAGCAGAGGAGAAAAACAGACATTGTTTTTATCTCTGAAGTCTTCATTGCCTGAGCTTGACCCGGCATGAAGGTGTAAACAAAGAGGTGTGGAGGAAACAGGGTAATCGCACGGCAGGCGCCTCCCAACCATCATCCCACCCATCAGACGGCTCTACAATTACCTCATGTTGGCGTTTGTGCCAGACAACAGTGAACAGGAAACATTTTTATAAATGCTGCTAAACAAAGTTATGATCCACATTTAACATAAAATACCCTGTCTTTTTTCAACTTTTTTCTTTCTGTATCTTTTTTGTTTATTCCCACTATAGCCTTTTTGATTTTATTGCAGGTTAAACCATTTTATCAGTATCATTTATCATCAATTCCTCACTGTGAGGCTTTCACATTTAAACAAAGATGAAATGGTTAGAAATATTTCAAGAATTTTATAAATATATATATATAGATACATTGGCTCAATTTACATTATTCATGTTTTGAAAAACACAAAATATTAACCACATGTAAGAACAGTGAAAACCTGTTAAGTTACAAACACATTTGACAAAAACAAGTATAAGTTATGTTAGAGTTGTCACTAAAATGAAGTGCATCTGTATGCTTGAAAAAGCGCAGGACTATCATCATGAACTTAGCCAGCGGGCACCATTATTTCTACAGAGGCTGCCACTTGATCACCAGCATGTCTCATCCTGTTTTTCTCCTGCTGTTGGTTTATTCTGCAGCTTTCACATACAGAACAGCACAAACTGTATTTTTTCAGTTAGCCTATTCGCTGCCCTTTTAAATGTGCTATCCACAATAAAATAAACCAAAAAGAACAGCAGTACTCAGATAAGATACTATTTTTCACTTCAGACAGGCAGGGCAGAGATTTTACATTTTGTTCTTTATGGTGGGCTGGAGGAACTCCTATGACTGCTGGAAATAAACCTCCTACATTACAAATATTTCTTAGTTAAATCAGGTTTTTATCAAGGAAAATAATTTTTATCATCACGGTATTTATTATGGCACACGTTAAAAAGGTGTATGTTAATATGTTTGGTAAATTAGACTTTTGTACTATTCTAATCCATTAGCATGTGCAACATTTAAATATTGCCATATACAGAAGTAAATGGGATTTTAGCTATTTTATGTGACAGCCAGTGTATTTATTTTCTGTAGTTCATTTATATTTAACCATTTTTCCTATCAAAATACAAATATTAATACAAATATTACTTTTAAAAGTCCTAGCCCTTTGTACTGCAGGCTAATGTGCAAATTGTCAAAAATAATGCATTGTAAAAGTTTGTTTTACGATATCACCTGAGATATAGTATAGTAGCCTACGTTCTACTTTCTATACAGTCCAAGTACTCAGCTTTGTTAAAAGGATACTGTGTAACTTTTGGTCACTAGGGGGCTAAATCTGAAACTTTCCACATGATACAAAATTAAACAAAATCAGACACCGTTTTTACCATCTCCCTTTGTTCAGATATGAAAAACATTTGAGGAAAAAGTAGCACAAAGCAGAGCCCTCTGTGTTTATAGAAGGGGAGCATAAAGCAAAGCGCTGCAGGTCACATTTTCCCATGAGAGATGGATCCGCTCCTGCAAAGTTACAATGTCTGGTTGCTGAAGAGGGCGGCTCCCTCGGAGCACCGGCATGCGTCAAACACTGTATATTGACCCCAGAAATCATCCAGTGTTACTCACATTAGGCTGATGTTTGAGTCAAAAGTTATACACTGCCCCTTTAACATACCACTGTGGAAATATGAAAATAATATAACTAGTTCCAGTTCTGTTGTAGCTACAACAGTTATATAATTATGGCATACAATGAGCAGCTCACTTATTCTTGATGCACTCAATGTGGCACTTATTTTCAGCCGCTTATATTTAGGCAGCACTTGCGTCCCCCTGCTATGTTACCGTTCACCTTTCCCCCTTTGGCACAGCGTTTGAAATTTCCGCGTTCACGTGACAAGGGCCATTTGCTTCTCAAATACCGGAAGTAGTTACTGTGTTGTTGTTGCACCACAGCTGCTGTCATGTGATAGCCCGTCTGAGAGGCTGCTGTGGACAGTGGCTTATTACCTTCAGATGAGGCTCAAGTAAAAACTACCCAGAAGAGGAGTTTTATGTTCGTTGGAGAGGAAGAACAACACGGCTGGTATCTGACGGAGCGCCGTGAAGCCGGGGTTGTGTAGTTTGCGCCTCGGACGCTGCCATGGGTTGCTGTTACAGCAGCGAGAACGAGAACACAAGTCAGGTAGTTAGTTAGCTACTAGCTCACTGAAACCGCTAAATAAATTCTAGTTTATTCGGATTTTTTTTTTTTGGGGGGGGGGGGGGGGGTGGGTAATGTTTATGGAGTTATATGGATATTGAATATTGTTATCAAGCGGTCGTGTTATAATGGTTAAAATTGTTGTGTGGAAAAGCAGCGTTAGCTTGCTGCTTAAAGCCTGCGGGGAAGGCCTGACTCAAGTCAGCCTGTGGAGTTGGCTCTATGGAAAACTATTACAGAGGATAAATGAGCTTTACAGAGCTGAAGGCAGATTTAAATGGCTTGAATACAATAATGTGAAGTTTTAATAGCAGAACACGGTCAATCTGGAAAGTACCTAATTTGTTTTTTCTTATTGATTTAGTAGTCAGCCATAGTTTACAAAAAACAGCAGACTTTGGTATTTCGTTTTGTATTTCAATGTGTGTTGTACCATATGATCCAAGATTCCCAGCTATTTTTAGTTTAAGGAAACAGTCTGTTCTTCCTTCTTTATCTTTCCATAAAAGCAGTTTATCATGAGAAGATAAAATGTAAAAGTTTTATTTAAAAATTTTTTTAATGCCTTTTTAATACAATAATTTCGTAAATAAATGTTTGGTTCTGTTTATAAAATTACCATTGATCAATTTGGGGCAACTATAGGATTTATGAATATATGTTTACTTCTTTTGAGGAGACAATGCTATTTGATATACAATAGATAAAGTCAGGCTAGTCTAGTGCTCAGTCTGACACATTATAATAAATTGTTACCTTTCAAGATACCAATTAGAGTACACATTAATTTATATAATCATGTAATAAGTTGAAGGTAGAAATTAAATGATTGTAACATATTTTTTAAATTGAGCTATACCTGGCTTTAAAAAGAAGTTAATGTTTTAAGAAGAAGATAAAAATAGAAATACAACCAATTTGAATTTAAGTAATTTAATGTATTAAGGAAACGTGGTTTTAGTTTTTTTAAAAATTGATTACTTTATAGGCCATAGCAACTTTTCTGTCTGTGTCTCTGAGATAAAGTGTTTTGCATTGATTGCTGAGCGAGTCTTATTTTTTTCTAATCGATCTTTGTTTGGCTATGCTTAACAGTATGAACAAATTCTTATTTACAATATTTGCCTGACAAGTTCTATAACACCAAAATGCGTTTGTACAATTATTACATTATTACAATTTACATTTGAAAGTGCTTTGTTTTATGTATTTAGAGGAAGAGAACATTTCTCACACTTCATCTTTTAATGTCTTGTCTCACATGCCGTGCTTGCATTTGTGAATTGACTTTAGCTCATCTCTTACTTGAATTCTGATCTCATTTAAGGATCCTGATGATGAACATAAGCCACTGATCCCCCCAAACCCTGCCAGCAAACCTCCAAATGGGACCGACTGGATCGCGAACAGCGCCCCCTCAGCACGGACAGATGAACAGGCCCTTCTTACATCCATCCTGACTAAAACTGCACAGTAAGACACTATTCTGATTACAAATAATCACATTACTAAACAGATTTTTGACAACAAATTCTTTATTTTGGAGTTATTGGGAATTATTTAGTTTTTCCTTCTATTTTAGGAATATCATAGATGTCTCAGCAGCTGACTCGGTTGTGATGGAGCAGCATGAGTACATGGACAAAGCTAGACAATACAGGTAAGTGGACGAGGTGCTGTTTATGTAGCATAAAAGGTGAGAAAGTGGAAAAGAGTTGGCTTTAAGATGAAATAAGAAGGTGAGATGTTTCCTTCATCTAAAGATTATAGACCACTTGAATCATTGATATGTCAACTAAAGATTACTTGAACCTATTATCCACATTATGATATGATGGATTTAAAAAAATGTTGAACTTGAGGTGACGTGTGTGATATGAACCACCTGTGGTTGTTTTTGCAAAAATAAAAGTGGCCAAAGTAAAAGTCCAAGCAAGAAATGTACATCAAACCAGTGACTGCGGCGGAGGTTATGAAGCTGCTAATTCTGCACATTTTATCTTTGAACTTTAACCTGATATCTGCTGATTTCTAGTTGGAGTTGAAAGATTTCCCATTAAACCGAGCAGCTGTGTTTAGACCCAAAGACAAGTGGAGATTAATCTGTAGGTTGTGAAAACGCATCAGGCTGGTTTGAGACGAAGGAATGAGTTTCAGAGGTTTTGTGTGCTATTTTAAATTGAACTGGGCTAGCACAATAACTTCTTGCTTCTTTCTTGTTCCAGTATGAAGCTGGCTGTGTTGAGCACCAGCCTGCCCCAGAAGAAAGCCCCCACCCTCCCCTCCCTCACCAGCCAGCCCCACCAAGTGCTCGCAAGTGACCTGGTGCCATACTCAGATGTTCAACAGGTAATCATGTTGTCTTGTGTTGGCATGTACTTCCTGCATCCTATTGCTTCATGTCAGGTTCCTGCCAGTTTGCAGCATAAGAGGCTGTGTGGTCTTTCAGCCTAAGGTGGATTTTACAGAAGCCTAAAACTACTCAATAAAAACATCCCTTGGAATCTGTAGGTTTTAGTGATTTGGCACAACATACAAACTCTGTTTTCTCATTTTCTTTGCAGGTATCCAAGATAGCAGCATATGCTTACAGTGCAATCTCTCAAATTAAAGTGGATGCTAAAGAGGAACTGGTAGTCCAGTTTGCCATTCCCTGATTCTGCAACTCTGGCCTGCATATTTGTCCTCCCATCCCACTCTCTGTCACTCCTGCATCCTCATCCTCCAGCCCACCTTTTGTTAAAGCATTTTTGTGCTTCTTAGCGATGCCTCTGACTGCAATAAAACAGGAGACCATGAAGGATTTCACCCACTGGCTGTCCCTTTATCAATACATGTTAGCTCCAGGAAAAAGTTAATTTTATGGATATAATGTTACACTTCAACAAGGCCTACTATGCATGTAATGCATAGATCAAATTGAGCACACAGGCTTTCTGTGTGCTCAATCTTGAAAAAGAAAATACTGGTCCATACAAAAACCAAAATTTCTGTTGAGTTTTTCAGGGTTTCCTCCGAATTTTAACAATTATTTTTTAAACCTAGCCCAAATACTTAGGCAGGCAAAGCCACAATCTTACTGTAATGTTCTTCAAAGGCATGGAAGAACATACTGTGTACCTGGGACAGAACTGTGAGAGCTTTTCTTTGGATATGGGATAAGATCCCCAGAATTATAGTTCCTGGCCTGGGGAAATGGACAGTTTCATGATATATTAAGTACGAGTGCGTTGATTAAAACAAAAAAAGTTGCACTTGCAACATAGCTCTCTACATGTATGCATCATGTCAGATTAACTATGTGCCGTTTCCCTGGAAGCCCATCTCAAACTTTATTTTTCCTTTTTTGTTGAAAAAATGTTCATCACTGCCAGAAAAGGCAAATAATGTTATTTAATTTCAAGGGTAAGATATCAGTCTAATTGTAACACAGTGGTCCTGTTGTTTGTAGGTAGTTTGGTGCCATTCTATCCCAATAAATATCACACCAATCTGACTGACTGGAGTAAATTTAATTGACTGCCTTTATTTTTTAAAACTAACCATAACTAGAAGGTTTAGTCAAGTGATGCCCAGTTTGTAATCTGCTTTTCCTACTGAGGCCTCATCATAAGTGAGGTGCCCTGGTAGTCTCTGTGGGGTGAGGATGCAGATGCAAGCAGGCTGGTGCTTCCTGGAAGGGACTAATGTCACTGGGAATGGGACCGGATCCTTCTTGGGGTGCAATGCTTGAGTTTCCAGACAGCAACGTCCAGGCTTCTGGCCCTACAGATGAGCTGGCAGACCTGGCGTTTTTCATAGCAGTGACAGCATTCAGAGGTAAAGGGGGTGGGCGTGTGGGGGGATGCAGGAACAGATGTTTGTTATGCCTTTGTACAGATTTTTCTGAACAATTCTAAAAAACAGATGGATTGTATGAAGTTCCTTTTTGTGTCCGGAGTCCTTTGGTGAGACTTTGCAAAGACATTGTGGCGATGAGAGTTTTTATGAAACACAGCAACACTTTTCAGGCAGTTGGCTTTTACACAAAGCATTTTGCTGCAGATTGTAAAAAATATGGAGTTGTTCATATTAATCAGAAACTAACCATTGTAGCAGTTTTTTTGGGGGGGTGTTAACAGTCGATGTACCGCAGCAGATTAAATGATCTCAGAACTTTTTTTTTTGTGATTATTTATTTTTGTTCTTAAATGTATATTTGCTCTTTAGAGAGCACAACAATGCGTGGGCAAATGAGCTGCTCTCAAGTCGCTAAAGGGATGTTCTGCAAGGCTGTGATTATTTCAGACCATGTAACAGGTTTGAGCTTTTTGCAATCAGTTCTGGCTTTTTTTTTTTTTGTTTGTAACTCAAATATGTAATACTACCTGAATTACTTGTATGTTTGTAATATCTTAGGCAAGTACCAAAAAGTTTTAAGATTTGTTTTTTGTTTAATCAGTTCATTAAAAACTTTCAACAAAATATTTGTGTTTCATTAACTAAATACTGACATCTCCATGCTCATACTGGTTTTGTTTACAATTAGATTATTTAGTGACATTACAGAGACGGCCTCTGACGGTAAAGACTGTAATCCAACTTTGTTAAAACATGATACAGCACTGAAATGATTCTGACATATCACTTTTATGTCCATATCAATCACAGTTAAAAAATACTAAGCACTAGGTTTTCTTGGGATCTAAATTTTAAATACATCTACATTTTCAGTCACCACTACATAAATAAGCATGAGGCTGAACTGAATTATTGATTCAAACAGGGTTTCACAGCAAAACCAGTCAGGCTCTAGACTGAATATGCAAGGAAAAATTGTGTCAGTTCAGGTTAAAGTACACATCTGCATGGAACAACATGGGCTGAAAGATGAAAATCATCAAATACGTACTGAATAAATGTAGATATGAACTTTTTTCTTAGCAGTGATTTTAGTGAATAGGACAATTGAGTTTGAACTATATTTTCAACAAACTACTAAAGAAAGCCAGCAGTCACTGGAGACTTTCCTTGCTGCTCCTGCTGCGAGGGTTGCCTCGATGCCAGATTCTTGCCATGACACGCTCTTGCTGTGTCACAGCGCTGAAATCCATTGTTTTCATCCAAGGCAAAACAGAAATCACATGATTCCTAGACAGAAAAGCATGAATCATTGATTAACCTTTTGCATTAATACCAAAATAACCAGAAAAGTGTAAGTAGTTTTCAGATGTGCAAACCCAGTTAGAAGTCTCCTGTGTAACATGCGCTAAATCAGTTGAAAGAAGTTTCTTAATCATCAACTAATAAGTTCTTTTCCACTGCTCTATTAGTGTGTGTTAAACCACTGTTGCCATGCAGACTACTAGGATATGAATCTGATCTGCATTTGAGCACCTGTTGCAATGTTATGCATGTACATGCCTGCCAAGAACTCTTGTCTCAAAAGTAATCCCTCACTCTGCACTTGTGAACTTTACAACGGTATGAGACGATGCTGATGGTGTGTATTTGGGTTCTGTTAATTACCAAGCAAACTTTACTTTACACGATGCATTACTAGATTGCACAAGGATAAAAAAACAATGTTTAAAGGGCAAAATAATCTCACTTTTATATCATATAACAGCTGAGCTTAGATGGATGTGTGTGCAAAAAAAAACAGTCTCCACCTGTACATTTTGTTGGTTTCTATTGGATTTCCATGTAGAGTGATGGAGTGAAGATGAGGCAGTGCTGTTAACCTCTCCACCTCTGACAGGATAGAAATACTGTTTCCATGAAGGTACAACACGCGCAGTGCATGCAGCTCGCACAGAACCTGGAAAACACATTAACACAAAGTTCAGATGTAACATGTACTCCCAAATAAAAATTCCCTGAATTATATTTACAGTCTATGATTATATGCCACACAATGCCCACATACAAATATCTCCCCATAACAAGCACAGAAAACGTTCAACATCGAGCCGGACAGAAAGGAAAATCACCTGGTCTATATGTGTGAGTTTGTTGAAGGACAGGTCCAGCCAGGCCAGATGTGAAGGCTCAGCCAGGAAGTGGCTCACAATCATCTGGAGGTCACACAGGTCTGTGATTTTGTTATTATTGAAACGCAGGGAACAGCTGAGGTATTTCTTTTCTACATTTCTCTTTAAAGGCCGCAAACTGCTGCTGGGTTCCTCTGTCAATGCATCTGAAATAACAAATAAATTAAATAAAACATTCTTGTTTATTCATGTATTTTATTTGGCTGGTGTTTATAGGTAAACTCCACATTGAAGATCGTTGCTTTTCTAAAACAACTAACTAAAGTAACTTAAATAACTAAAGTAACACATTAATACTCACCACAAATATTATAGAGGAATAATAATTATTTAGAAGAATACAACTAAGTTTTACCTGTCAATCTGCTGATATTTCTAAAAGATAAATCCACTGGAGCTCCACACATGGTTTCACGTGTGAAAGCCTCACCAATCTGTAGAGTGAAAGGGATAAAATACTCACTAATACTCACACTCATAAAATAATCACTAAGCTAACATACCCGATGATGAATATACGATTAATTTACCCCACGAATGACGTGTTTTGTGTACCATGCCAACAATCATATATACACACAAACCTTAATAATGACTGACTGTTGATTTGCTTACTTATGTCATTCTCATGCACTTACAATGTAATGTTACTTGCGGTGGTTGATTTTCACTAGGAAGCCGATTTGCTCAGGTTTGTTGCACTTCTTTGTTGCTAAGGAAACAAAGAAGTGCATGATGGGACTTGTAGTAAAGATGGAAGTTTATATTGAATAGTCGTATGCTGAAATCCAGCTGTCATGCATTCAGCAAACAACCGAAACAACAGAAATAATTATAAGCATAAATATACGCCTCAATAAAACAAATCTGGGTGCACTTGTATTTATTTTAGTCAGAGTATCCATTTCTTATCTGAGGTCTAGGCTACAGTCGAGTTGAGCGTAGTGAGCGTAACCGCTTAACAACGTCCGGCTTCTGAACCAATCATCCTTTTCGTTTTTCACGTGCGTCAATAGTCGAGCAGGGATTGGCTGGTTTAATTTCCTGCTGGTCTGTTTGAATTTCTTCTCGTTTGACCTAGTAGGACTGTTTATTTCGTGGCTCTAGCGTCGTGTAATTTGTTTCCTCAGCGAAGCCAACGTGATACCAAGTAACACACTACAAGAAGGAGGAATCGTTAGCTTTTTCGGTATGCAACTGCTCAGAAACATCATTTTACCGCGGTTTGACCATTTACAAGCAACACTATTAAGATAGCAATTTAGCATAAAACGAATTGATCTGAGTCAAACGGTTAAAATGATTGTGTTGAGATCTATGCTGACGGTACATAGATGATAAAAAGAGAGTATATTGTAGAAGTAAGGTGAATTATCGTAACTTTTAATGACTTTATGCACTCTGTGAGTTAAATGTGTTTCAGATCAATGTTTTGTGCGACTTTCAGATGATAATGCTAGTTGTTTTGGCTCATGCAATCGAAATATATTTTATTTTTGCTTCTAGGTTGAAATCCCTTTATAGAGAAAGGGTCAACCAAGATGACAAACCTAGGGGTTAAGGCTCTTCTTAGCTGGGTAAGTACGTTGATACTGACGTTAACTAAAGTTAAATAAATGCAGTTCAACTCTTTCTTTTTTAAAATTTTATTGTTTAAACTTGTTGTATAGGTCAACAGCGTCCAGCTGTCAGAGAAAGAGCTAAACATAGAGGATTTGCAGGATGGTACCGTGATTGAGAAGCTGATTTGTAAGCTGTGAGTAGAAGCTGTGTGTTCAAAATTTGGTTTGTGTGATCAAGAGAAGGTCAATAATTTGTGAAGTTTTTAAACACCCTTCCACTGTTGATGATTTTTCCCCTGCTACTTCTTTGTTGTGAACTAAAAATGTTTCTTGTCTCTTATTCATGTCACTTTATATTTATCAGGAGAAAGGAACCAAACTTCACTCTCAGTAATTCCTTTGAGGATCGGTTCAGAGTCATTGCAGAGTTTTTAGAAAGTGAGTTTCACTGTTTTTCCATTTTAATATGTCCATGCTTAAAAAAAGGAAGTATTTTTTGCATTTATTTAATGAACTTACACTTGCGAATCATTACCTTTTAACTTAGTGCTGAACACCACACCTTCCATTTATTATACAGCAAAAGGCTTGCCGTCCACCTGATATTGAACTAGTGAAATGTCAATGAAAATGAATAACTTCTTATTTTACTGTGATGAGATGGCAAAAAAAGCATTTCTGAAAAAGGTATGCTAGATATTTAGATAAATGTAAACTATTGCTTTTACTCATTTGACCACACCCAGTTTGGTACGGACTTAAGTACTTTACGCTTAAACTCTGTTCAAGCTGCATCATGTCAGTGACAGCACTGATGCCAAGATATTAGCAGATCCCTAATACCACTTTTTCCATTTGAATGAAGTGACTCTGTTTTGTTTTTCAGGGGATTGTAGATTTAGCCAAACTACAGGCACATTTGTGTCCTGGGACAACATAAGAGATGGCAACAACCTAACTGTGGAAATTGCGAAGGTAAAAGAAAAGTTTGCAAACAATAATTAGATGAAAAGAGAGACTCATTCTGACAAGCCTTTGTTTTTCTAACCAGGTGCTTTTGCTGCTTGTTTACCATGACATGATGAATGACCGCTGCACTCTGAGCATGTTACAATGTGAAGTGGAGGTAAAAGCTTTTCTTCTAATGTGCTACTAAATAGTGTCCACTGTTCCATAACAAACTTTTTAACATAAACTTTTTAATTTTGTTTTTTAATGTGTGTGATCATAATCTGTTAGAGAGAACTGGCAAACCTAACTTGTTCCTTTGTGATGGAGAGCGATGGCTATGTGTATCTGAGCAACAGACTTGATGCGTATTTGGCGAGGAGATGTAAGTTCCAAATTTGTTGGTTCTTCCGTTCTTTTATGACTTGCCTTAAATAAAGAAATTAGTTTCTCTGACACAAGCTGCAAACGTCTTCTCAGGTTTGACCATCTCGCGTGAAATCTTTGAGGAATCAGCAGCCACCTCCACCTCTACCTCCAGCACATCAACTATTTCCTCGTTCTCTGATGATGAATCTCCCATCTTTCACCGCTCTCATAAAATCAGATTTGTGGACATGGAAACCGTGGCATCTTCCTCTGTCAGGTATTGGTGTACATTGAATCCAAAGTGACTTTATGGTATTTGTCTAGCACGGGGATGACTTTATTGGCAATGTTTGATTTTCTTTCTCAGAATTTGATTGTATATATCCACACAATTTATCTTGTTGAACTGTTGTCATTCCCACAGCAAGTCTCCCTTGGCAGAGATAATGAATACGCCAAAATTTCAGATGAGGAAAATGCAAAGACAGATGATCAAGGACAGAGAATACAGAGACAATTTGGAGAGAGAGTTGGCCAACACTCTTGGTCTCATCGCACAGAGAGGTATTTACAACACTGCACTTAACTCAATATTTGCTTTGCAGTTAAATGGGCTGCTCTTTCTTATCTGTTTTCTTCTTGTTAAGTCTTTTCATCAATTATAACTTTGCTCTTTTATTTGTCTGTGCATGTACTTTTTAGAATCTCACATCAGTCAGCTGCAGTACCGTCTGGATAAGTTGAAAGAAGATCAAGGCGATCAAGAGCAGGCTATCAGAGAACAGATCAATAAGCTTGAGACCAAGAACAACATGTAAGCATACAAAATGCTGATATTTCAACTTCTGAAAATATACACTTCATGCATTGCATGCAGACAATATTTTTTTGAAATGTGTTTTTTTGGCCTTGGAAGAATTTGATGTGAGGTGATTGGGTGAAAACTATGTTAACTGATTTTGTCTTAGGCTGCAAGTGCGTCTTAATGAGATGTTACAGCAAAACAAAGAGCTCAAGACTACCTCTTCGCATATGGAGCGAAAAGTTGATGAGCTTGCAGATGAAAATGGTGCACTCTCCTCTCAGGTAATAACACTCGCATGGTTTGCATCTTTTAAAAAATGGAATAATTGAGCCTTTTTTCCTGATTGTTGACAATAGAAAGTTGCCTTTTGTTTTTATGGGTCAAATTCATTTGTATGTTTTTTATTGAATATTTTCTTTCGTCTTGGTTGTCTGCGGTAAAATTGTTTCTGAGGAGATTAGAAGAAAATTTTTATGATTACATTTAGCAACAGATGATGTATGTAACTGGAAATTGAGCATGTGTCATAGATTTTGAGTGAGTTCAAGTTCCAGTGCACCTTTTAATCTAGGGATGTGAATCTAACATCAACTCATAATCCAGTTTGATCCGGATTCTCGGGATGACGATTCAATCCTGTATCATTTCTCAATTCAAATCGATCTTGATTCGCAAAAATACTCTTTTGGTAACGCGTGGCGGCAATTATGTCATTTACATTCCTCTATTAGCTGGAAGGAAGTTGTCAAGGATGACTAAGTGATTAAAAAATCGAAAATACACAGAAGCAATCTTATAATGTTTTTTGTTTACTTACTTTGCAAACTTTAACATTCATGATCAATTCAAAATCTTCATAAATAGGATTCTGATAGGAATTTGCACCCCTTCAATCCATATAAAGATAAAAACTTCAACTTGATCTGGATGGTAAAAAACCTTCTTTCCATGTTTTCTCAGGTGAGAGCAGTGTGTTCACAGCTTGCCATCTTCGAGGCAGAAGTTGGCAGACTGACAGAAGCTCAAGCTTCTGCTGAGGTGGAGTGGAAAAGCAAAACTAGCCATCTACAGTCTGAACTTAATCAAGCAACTAACCAAAAGGTAGAAAAATCATACCTTTTTTCTCTCTCATACATAAACAGTCTATTTAACTCAGAGTACACACATAAACGTCAGTTTCAGCAGTTTGAGAATTGTAGAAGGAAAAGTACACAAACACTTGTTACACATTTTATTAGTAAGGATAACTTTTTTTGTTGATACAGCTTACTTCTATAACTGATTTCGTACTTTTATGTATGACAGAGGAGGTCAATGCAGTATGCGTGTCTTTGTTTCAGGAGCTCCTGACTGAACAAATTCAAATCCTCCAAGGAAAGATTTCTTGTTTAGAGGACGAGATAAGCAGGGCCGCAAGGGAGGAAGTAGGAGAAAACATGGGCCCTGTAATGGAGGTAAAATGATTGACTCTCTGCAAGTGCTAAAAATGTTTGGTTAAACTTATGTAGGAATCAGAGTTTGAAATTAATGTGCATTTTCTGAAACTTCCCTTTTATGATAGATAACTGTTTTGTTTTTTCCTACCTAAATTACCAGAGAGAAGAACTGGAGTCTGAAATCAGTGGTCTGAAGAGGGAGCTTGAGATTACACTTTGCTCCCTTAAAAAGGCTGAGATGGAGATTCAAACCAAAACTGCAAAGTTGGCTGAGAATCAACAAGAAATTACCCAACATCAAGAACTCCTAAAACAGCAGAAAGCTCAATCCGAAGAGCTGATCCGAGCCAAGGATGAAATTTTAGACAGGTTGCAAAGCGAAATGACTGAACAGAGAGCCGTTCTTCAGCAAGAAATCCGAGAGCTGAAGCTTCGGCTTGAGCAAGCTGAGCTGCAGAAATCCGAGGAGGTGACAAGATTGCAACAGAATATTACAGCTTGTGAGCAAGAAATGGAAACACTTCAGGAGAAAAAGAAAGAGAAGGAAAACCTTCTACACCAGGCAGAAGAAAAAGTGAAGAGTCTTGAGACAAAGCTATCTGCTGTAACTTCTTTATTAAATGATAAAGAGCAAGAAGTCAACAGCCTTAACGCAGAAGTAGACATGCTTACAGATGCCAACAAACAAGCGAAAGACAACATTCAAGCCAAAGAGGAAGCACTTGCTCAGTTAGTATTAGAGAAGTCCAACGAACAAGAAATTCTTCATTCAAAAATTCAAACCTTAACGGTGCACATGGATGATCTTACCTCATCTCTAAAACAGGCCGAGCAGGAAATTCAGCTGAAGCAAGACCTACTAGCTAAAACCCAACAGGAGAATACTCAACAAAGGAATTTACTTCAAGAGCAGATTTTAAGCTGTGAGAGTGAGGTTCAGAAACTAAATGCAGAGATACAGGAGAGAAACGAGCAACTGGTTATGCTGCAGAATGCCAGCTCCCAGCAGTGTGAAACTCTTCAGCAAGAAATCAATAGCCTAAAAGACCAACTTGAAAATCTGAATGAATCTTTCAGGAAGGCTGAGGAGAACGTTCAGGCTCAGCGGGCTATGCTAACAAAACAGGAGCAAGAAAGAGCTCATGAAACAGGACTCCTGCAAAAACATCTATCGGCATCTGAAGAGGAGGTAAAGAACTTGAAAGAGGAAATCCAAACTAAAGGGAGACAGATGGAGCTGTTGAGAAATCAAAGCTCAGAGCAAGAAGAATTACTACATCAACAGATTGAAGATTTAAAGAAACAAGTTGAGTGTCTTACATCATCACTGAGGGCCGCGGAGGAAAATCTGCAGATCAGGGACAACCTGTTGGCAGAGAGCGCTCAGCATGTGGAGGCACTCCAGATGGAGATGGCAGCATCCCAAGATGAAGTGAAGAAACTAAATTCAGAAATAAATGCTAAGGAGGAGCAGTTAGTCCAGCTGCAAATGGACACTTCTACGCACTCTGGTTTGCTTCAGCAGGAGATTAAAGCTCTGAATAAACAAATAAAAAACATGAGCGGTTCTCTGGAGATGACCAAGGAGGAGGTTAAAGCCAAAGAAGCCCTGATTACCAAGCAGGAACAGGATAACATGCTTCAGATGGAGGAACTGAGGAAGCACAGCGCAGCTTTCGAGGAGGAGGTTAATTGTCTGAAGCAAGAAATCAAAGCTAAAGAGCAGGAAGTAGATGAGCTACAGTCTGAGAACTGCAAACAGTCAGAGGTCCTGCAAAATGAGATCCAAACTCTCAGGGATCAAGTACAACATCTAAGCGATTCTTTGAAAGCTGCAACAGAGCAAGTTCAGGCTACAGAAAACCTGCTTGCTCGGAAAGAAATGGAAATTTGTCAGGGAAAGGAATCATTTCAAAACATGCTTGCAACATCTGAAGAGGAGATAAGGAAACTTAGGGAGGACATTCAGGTGAAAGAGGAGCAACTGGTCACCGTTAAAGAAGAGGGATCCATACATTCTGACAGGCTGCAGCAAGAGATCGATGGTCTTAAGAAGCAGCTGGGTGACATGGGGGACTCTCTCAAAAAGACAGAGGAGGAGGTTCAGACTCAGCTAATTCTGCTAAACAAGCAGGAGGAGGACAGTGCTCATCAGAGGGAGCTCCTGCAGCAGCAGTTGTCTGCCTTTGAAGAGGAAGTGAAGAGCTTGAAACATGAGATCCAGACTAAAGAGGAGCAGCTGAATCTGCTTGAAAATCAAAGTTCAGAGCAAGCAGGCAAAACGGAGCAAGAGATCCAGGGCTTAAAGATGCAAGTCCAGAGTCTTACATCTTCACTGAAGACAGCTGAGGAAAATCAGCAATCCAAAGAAAATCTGTTGGCAGAGCAGAAGCTACTCAGCGCTCAGCAAACGGAGGCACTCCAGATGCAAATGGTAGCGTCTCAAGATGAAATAAAAAGGGTAAACGCTGAGATAAATGCTAAGGAGGAGAAGTTTGCTCTGCTGCAGACTGAGACGTCGGCTCACACTGTATCGCTGCAGCGGGAGATTGAAACTCTGAACAGCCACATAAAAAGCATGAGCGATTCTCTTGAGATTGCCAAGGATGAGGTTAAATCCAGGGACAACCTGCTGGCTAAGCGGGAACAGGAAAGCATGGTTCAGATGGAGGAGCTCGGGAAGAACAGTGCAGCTCTTGAGGAGGAAGTGAATCAGCTGAAGCAGAGCATTCAGACCAAAGAAGCTGAGGTTGATGAGTTAAAAGCGGAGAGCTGCAAGGAGTTGGACATCCTACGGAGTGAGATCCAAACTCTCAGGGATCAAGTACAATGTTTGAAAGAGTCCATTAAAGCTGCAACAGAGCAGGTGCAGACTAAAGAAAACATGCTGGCTGAGAGGGAAATGGAGATTTCTCAAGAAAAGGAAGCATTTCAAAATATCATCACAACCTCTGAACAAGAGATGAGAAAACTAAAGGAAGAAATCCAAATTAAAGAGGAACAACTGGCCATGGTTAAAGAGGAGGGATCCATGCTTTCTGACACGCTGCAGCAAGAGATCGACAGTCTAAAGAAGCAGCTGGGTGCCACGAACGAGTCTCTCAAAAAGTCTGAGGAGAAAGTTCAGACTCAGGTGGTTCTGCTGAGCAAGCAGGAGGAGGACATTGCCCGTCAGAAGGAGCTCCTGCAGCAGCAGCTGTCTGCTTCTCAGGAAGAAGTGAGGCTGATGAAGAGTGAGATTCAGGCCAAAGAAGAACAAATGCTCCTAATAAAGAACGATAGCTCAGAAAAGGTGAATTTCCTTAATGAAGGGATACAGAGTTTGAACAAACAGGTTGAGGCTCTCGGTTCCTCGCTGAAGAAAGCCGAGGAAGACGTGCAGTCCAAGGAAAAGCTGTTATCTCAGCAACAGCGAGAAAATGCTCAGCATAGGGAGGAGATACACAGCTTACAGGAAAAGGTCCAACAGCTGGAAACTCTGCAGAAAAAGATAATTTCCAGCGAAGAAGAGATTCAAAAGCTGAGAGAATCTCAGACAGAGAAAGAAAATCTTTTCATTGAGGCCCAAGAGAAGCTTCGCAGCCTTCAGACACAGTTGTCAGATGTTAAAACAGTCATTTCTGAAAAAGACCAAACTCTGAACAGGCTGAAAGAAGAAGCTGCCACCCAAGCTGACATGGCACAGAAAGCTAAAGGGGAGGCTGAGGCCAGTAGGAAAACCCTGGAGGAGATAAAGGAGGAAACCTCCAAGCAGACAAGCGTGCTTCAGCAGGAGATTCAGACACTAAAAGCCGAAGTGGAAACCGCTTCTCACAGACTTCATGCTAAAGAACAAAAGCTGCTGGAAACTCAGCAGGAGTCTGCTCAGCAGATAAACCTCCTTCAGCAGCAGCTCCTAACCGTCAGCGCAGAACTGAAGCAGCACAAAGAGAAGCTAGCTGATGACCTCAAGCTAAAAGAGGCTTTGCAAGAGTTACAAGTTACAACACTGAAGGAAAAGGAAGCTTTCATTCAGGAGAAAGAAGTGCTCGTGGCCAGGATCCTGCAGTCAGAGAAGGACCAGAAAACCTTGGAGAAACGAGTCGAAGCTATTGCCCTTGAGAAGGAGAGACTTGCTCAAGCCAATCACGCCATAGAAAGAGAGAACATAGCTTCCCGTAAGCTGGAATCCGTGCTGCAACAGGAGCTGGAAATACTAAAACTGGAGAAGGAGAAGCTGTTAAAAGAGAGAGAAAAGGCGGAAGAGATTGAGGTGGTGAAGAGGGATCTGAAGGAACAACTTGCAGCCAAAATGGAGGCTGCAGAACACTACAAGACTCAGGTTTGTATGCAAATGAATGCACGTCTATGTATGTATTCTTGGTTGAGCTGAGTAGGATATTCATAGAGAAATATGTTCGATTGGCTCAATGCTTCAGATGGAGAAAGCTGTGAGTCATTACAACAGCAAGAAGCAGCTGCTCCAGAAAAGCGAAGAGGAAACGATGGAGCTCAAACATTCCATAGAGGTCAGAGAGCAGGAGGTGAAGACTATCACCATGGAAAAGAAGCTGCTTCAGCTTGATTTGGACAAGGCTCATGCCAATGAGAAGAAGCTCCTGAGCAAAGTGGCCAGCTTGGAAGCACAGGTTAGTATTGCGTGTGTTGATTAAGCAGACATATGTCTTTCATTATTTTAAGGAAAAAATAAACTGTTCTGCTTTATCTTTAGCTGACCTATGCAGACCAAACCCTGCGAGCACAGAGTAAGATTCATTGCAATGGAGGCAGTGTATCAGAATCGTGCTACTTGGAGGTTCCCGGCACAAACGCAGGGGTTTGCACTAGAGCGCAGATGAAGAAGTCCCTGAGCTCTGATAGCCTGGATCAAAGCTCTCTGGAAGACTCTCTGAACTCTACAAGGTAAAGTTTGGATGTAGTTTTTTGGATATGATGTAAAGTCCTTTTTTAAAAAAAAAATCTGGAATAACTGGATTTTAAGACAATGTTCCGAGGTAGTTATTATTGCATGAAATGCATGATAATGGCACAAAGAGTTGAAAGTACTGTAACTCGCTCCGCTTGCATGCATACACGTGATTATCAGTTTAAATGTTGTGTGATCTGTTATAGAGGTATAATAGGATGATTATAACTTCGTATACTCTTTACCTTTTGCAGGAAGCTGTCAGCACCCGATGAAGCGAGCACGCCACTTGTCCGCAGCTCAGAGCGCCTGGCAGCCAAACGTCGGGGCCTGCAGGCCGAGTCACTGGAAACCTTGTACTTCACACCCATTAACACCAGACAGATTAAAAGGTGTGCTGTATGGTTTTTACATTCAAGCTGTTCTTTTTAAGGTGATTATTGAGTGAAAGAAAGCAATGGTTTGTTCTAAATCACTATGTAGCATAATGGATGGAAAACAGAATAATTTGACTGACGATAATATGTTTTATTTATTTGGGTTCCATGTTAGATTTACTTTCAGCAAAGCAGGATTTTAGAAACTCCACACATTTTTATCTCTGCCATACATGATAGGATTTTCTTTTCCACCTCTAGGGCCAGTCCAGAGTGTGATATGGATCTCAACTCAACCTGGAAAAATCAAACGTCATCTGTCAAGCGACGCAGAACCACACAAGTTATAAACATCACTATGGCCAAGGTGGAGGAAACTCATTCTCAGTAACTGCACGCTTCCGATAAATACACTGATAAAGCTGCAATATTTAAATAATCAATGTGTATTTTAAATTCACACGTGTGTCACTCACTAAAAAATATTTGATGACTTTATCTGAATTTTTCTGTATGTTGTTGCTACTTTTTATGTAATACTACGTAATCTTTTATTTATACTTTAATGAAATGAAAGTATTATTTAACCGTTAAACATCACAGCTTATAATGCACTCCAGAAGCAGTTTAACAATGCATTTAATTAGCTGGACCTTCTGTTATTTCCTGCTGCAGTGTGACTAGTTGTAGGTAACATGTTCATTCTGATCTTGTAGAAAACTCCGGGCTGCAATGAAGGCGATGAAACTTTCTACAGCCTGGCTTCGGCTCGCTCCCAACCAAATCTCTCCAGTGCTCACTCCGCAAGACCCGTGTCTATGGAGCTGTTTGACACGCCTGCCGGAAAGACCAGCGCTGCCAGCGACCAGCTCGTTGGTCTTCCAGGATACAGACGGAGCACAGCCCATTCTCAGAGTAAGGAGATACCTGGATCCTTTCATTGCACCCTCACTAAAAAATCAGATCATGAGCAGCATACATGCAAACAATTAGAATTTGTAAAGCAGTTTAACCCACCTGACTTCTACACTGTTATCTTTTCCCACTCTTTCATCTTCATCAAGTTATGTTTCTTTGAGTCATTTACAGTGGCTTGAGCTTTTCCACATTTTTGTCATGTTACAACCACAATATTTAACTGGAATTCTAGCTGAAAGACCAAGAAAAATCGGCATAACTTAGTGAAGTGCAAAGAAAATGGTACATGATTTTATTTCAACTTTTAAATAAAAAAAAACTAAGTGTGGTGTGCAAAAGCACTGGGTTGAATAAAACATTTGATCATCACAGTAATAAACAAACTTCAACCAATCAGATAGCCGTTAGTTCTTTCCCTTTCCTCTGTCTATATTATTGTAGGATTAGGAAGTAACTGGACTAACTGTGGATTGATTGGTTGGATTAAGCATGTATATTTTACGTCCATTTTAGCTGCAAGCACTTTCTGTGTGGGAGCAGAGAACGAACCTGACTGTGGGCCTGAAGATTGGCTGAGGATTGCCGAGCTCCAGGCCAGGAATAAGACCTGCCTTCCTCATCTGAAGAGCAGCTACCCCTTGGAGTCTGAGGTGCGTAGAGTTTCAGATCACAAGCAAATTCATCTAGAAAGTGAGATAGTAACGTGTAAAGAAACCGAATATCTCATTCTGTCTTCCTGTAGTATGGCCGCCCTGGTGCATTCATTTTCACGGATGAGGAGCTGCGAAATGGCGACCCATCGGACACAATCCGACGGGCTTCCATGATGCCAGGCCAGCTGCAGGACTCCCTGGTTTCCCATCGCCATTCCCTCATGTCGGGTCAGGCTGGTGCTTCTGCCGCTGGGACTCGCCCTCACCGTCTGTCTTTGATGCCGGACAAGCTGCTGTCAAAAGCTGCATGTTCCACCCATCTGAAAAGCCCGAAGCGCACAAGGCAGTCCTCATCGACAAAGTCCTTACATCAGACTTCCCCAGAGGTTTGTTGCCGTTTTTCTTTTATTTTTACTGTATTCTAAGGACATGGTGAACATTATGTTCTATTCTTCATCATAAATTAATTGAATGGGAAGTTTGAAAACATTGCACATCCCATTCATAGCATATGATGGTAGTCTATGTATTTATATTTTCTGAATGTCAGCCTCTAAACTCTAAAAGTTTAAGTTATTTGTTCTGTCTGCTTATACTTCTATTTGAAGAAAAAGACAAGGGCCAGCTGCTTCCCTCGTCCACTCACTCCCAAAAACAAGAATGTGAGCAATGGACCGTCCAACATTCAGTTTCAACCCATTCTCAGTCCTGTGAGTCTAATAATTATGCACACAGCTAAAATCCCCCAAGCTGGTTTTATATTATCCATATTTTGTGGCAAAGTAATTGTATTTCTATAGCACATGCAAACATTACAAAACATTACAGCAGGGTGCTGATTTGTAAAATCGTAAGGTTTTGAGCTTGAAAACAAGCGTGTTGTTTCAGTGGTTTGCTAACAGTTTTTCTTGCATTCATCTCAGGCTGAAAGGAGGCAGTCTATGATGTTCACGATTGACAACACCCCTAAAAGCAACAGCTACTTAAAGAAAGGGCTGAACAAACTGCGCAGCTCCACCAGGAAATCACCAGGCAAAAGTACAAAGAAGTCGCCGGCACAGAAAACTGCACGTAAGGGCCAGGAGAACACCGCTTCAGTCAGTTATCGAGCTGGAGTGGGACAAGCTGGAAAAACGGGCAACTTCAAGTCACCCCAGGTAGTGACCAGAGGACTCAGGAAGTCGCCTCAGGTCACCAGCAGGTCTGCCAAGTCTCCCGGGCTGACGGCCAGTGCTCGAAAGGTAACCAAACACAGAGTATTGATATGACATGGCATTAATCTGTAAAGGTTTAGTTCTGTTGATTAGATTGAAATATTAAATTATGTAACATTATGGTGGCCACAGCAGCAGTAGTAAATAGCAACATTTTTTATAAAAACTACTTTGAGACAAGCAGCCTATAATAACTCCTGATCATGTTATCTTATCTAATAATCAATTTTCTGATTTTAAAAATTTTAATGGAACAATCCCAATCATTGAATCAAATTTTCAGCCTCCAAAATAAAATTTCTCCAGTATATTCTAAACCACAGCACATTTGTTGTTTCATTTCCAGTGACCTAGCAGCTGTGGCAAATCTTTAATGTATTATTTCTTTTAATCCAATCTGCACGTAAACTTTTATGCTTCAATTAATTCAAAATATAACCAGGCTTCTTAGTTTTTGATTATTAAAAGACGTATTAACCATTACTGGTATCTGTATTGGAACAACTCTAGTTGGGGATGGATGTAGCAAAGGAGATAAAGCAACGATGCCCTCAAGTTTGTCATTCAGTCTTCAGCTTTTCTAGTGAACATGCCAAAGTGTCCCTGTGCAAGATCTTCAAGATAAACTTCACAAATAACACATAACCAGCTCATGCTGTGAGCAAAAAATTCACTTCATAGTTAGAACAGATTTAAAAAGATTCCATCACCATCAAAATAATGGCTTATCGAACAGGTTAAAGAGCTATGCTCTACTAAAACGAGATTTCTCTTTTTTTGTCTTGCTATAGTCCTGTAGAGATTTCTAGTTTTTGCTGTTGACAATTTCTTTTTAAATAAAAAAAGCCCTCAACATATTCCTAATTTATAATACGTAAAGTATCAACCTGCAAAATGTGTGTTTGTTTTCTTTTCAAAAGGGGCTGTAGTACTAGTATTACACTGACGGGTAGTTGAAACAAATTTGTGTGGATGAATTGGTGATTTAATTGATAAAGCTGGCATGTTGATAACAGGACTAGCTTTTATGTTCAGTAGATGCTGAATTTGAACCTTTGTTTCAGAAACAGGTGTCTATACAAGATGAAAATCTTTCTTGAAGTACATAAAGGTTACTCTCAATCTATTTATTGTTTTTCTTTTTTCTCCACTTAGAAGTTGGTTGGTTATTCTCACTTCTCACATTTCACATCATGGCATAACAACGCACTATTTTTGTACTCACTGATAATGGGGAAGGCCCACAATTTTATGAACACTACAGTCACAGCATCTAGGATTCCAGTTTTTACTTAGTGATTTTTTTTTATTTTTTTTTTAAACAACTTTTGTTTGTGTGTTTTCAATTATTATTTTTTGTTAATTGTTATTTTCTCCTTACAGATGATGAAGAGGATGAAGGTTTGAGGACAGGCTCCCATGATGGAGTTATGATCATCTACAGTTTAATTTGATTTTCTCTTTTTTCTTCTTTTTCTTCTTCTAATTCATTCCACAGACAATCTGACTTTTATTGTTCTTCGTCAGGATTTATTTTACAAAATTTGTTTAACTTTTTGTATTATATTTACATGTTTGTCAGTAATAAAGAAGGAAAAAAATAGCCTGCTTGTTGAATTATTTGACACATCTGTCATGGCATCTGCGTTACAACTGCATTTTTAATACCGAATTTGTAACAATGAAAGATTTTAAGTTATTCATCCTATATTGTGTACTACTCCACAGCTTGCCCTATTTAAATCTTAGCCAGAGGTATCTTTGCCACACTCATTTAAAAGTAGTCTTTCCTGACATCTTGATAAGTATCTGTCCTACACCTGTGGTTGCATTAAATCCAACAATTTGAGGCCTTCTCAAAAGGATCAAAAGCTGACTACCCTCTGAAAATGAGGTAGTGTAACATGAGGGTTCAATAGGTGGTAAGCAATTCACTCTTAAGAGTAATAAACATCAGGATAAAGATGGATTTCATAGTCAATAGCACCTTTACTCTTCTCCATATGACAACATCCCTGCACACTTTTTTTTTTAATAGTCTTTATTGACAATTGTTCAAGACAAAACAGCATACAGGAACAATTGAACAGGCTGGGGGTTGGAGAGTACAGACAATACAGTCATCATTCAAAATAAGTTGAAACGCAGACATAAATCAGTGGTTTTGACAGCTTTCTTGTTTTTAGAATGTTCTATTGAGGTAAAGTATTGTTGGAGTTCCTTTAGAAAAATAAAAAATGAAGGATGTTGGTTTGAGAACTTACATTTATGAATGTGGTATTTTGCAAGAAGCAAAATTAGGTTGATCACAAAATATTGGTCT
>JAVQJG010118291.1:0-18693 GCA_036024015.1 Craterocephalus amniculus
ATAGATAGATAGATAGATAGATAGATAGATAGATAGATAGATAGATAGATAGATAGATAGATAGATAGATATGAAACCGTTACATATGATTTACAACAGAGCTGTTAAATCCTAGATAAGAAGCCTACCATGTCACATCACTGTCAGAGTTTGAGAACTTCATAAAATGTGCTCAGCTAAAGCAGATGTATAAATGTTTGCATCAAATGGCCCCACAGGTGTTAAGTGAGAAGATAGTTCTCTTCAGAGCTGTGGACTCAGAGAGGGAACTGTCAAGTCCCACGGTGAAAAACTACTCGTGGACAGTCAGCCTTCACTGTACAAGGCGCTAAAGCTTGGAACTGTTTGTCCCCTGAGTTAAAGGGAGAGTCAAAATGGGTCCTTTTTAAACATAAATTTAAGAACTTTTTATTCGGAGGTCAGATATGTGACCATTTGTAATTTGTTTTATATTTGTTTTTAGCTGTATTTTTGTTTAATTGTTTGCAAAAGCCCTTCTAGGGACGGACATTGATAATTAGCTTCGGCTAAAATGTTCTAGCATGTGACATGACTTATGAAACATGCTTGTCCCTATTCAAATAAACATAAATGAAAATGAAACGAAATGAAATGGAGAAAAAAACTGAAATAAATGTCATGTGTCTACAAGGCCAAATTTGGACACGTTCATTCATTCGTTCATTCATTCATTCATTCATTCATTCATTCATTCATTCATTCATTCATTCATTCATTCATTCATTCATTCTCTGTATCTTAGTCCAGCTCAGGGTCGTGGGGGGCTGGAGTCTATCCCAGCACCCTGGACAGGGGGTCGGTCTAATTCTGGACACATTTTGAGAATAATCCCAGTGAAGATTCACAGCCCGATCACACATGCAGCTCACCCGTTCATCTGGAGGGTTTTTTCCTTTTGTTCATTCATGGAAGCGAAGATTAGGATGACTGTGTCTGCTATAGACGGTAAAATGAGCAAGCGACACAGGGGATAGATTGCTGTTGCAGCCGTGCAGGCACCATCATGATTATGCTCAATTTGGGATCAGCGGTTAACTTAACATGCATGCCGTCGGAGCGTGGGGAGAAAGTGGAGCAAATTCACGCAGGTACAGCTGTATTCTCAGCTTCACAGTTAATCACCAGCAGTAGATGGAATGTGGGATTACAGAAAAGGCTAAATTAGCCAACTTAGAGTTCTCCACATTGAAAGGACCTGAAAGGCATTTATTAAGCCTGAAAGGCTGATTATGGTATTGAATGATGATAATCGAAGGAGATTTTTGATTATTTGCAGGCCATAAAATGCAGAATGGAAGAAATCATCAATGCATGATGTAGAAAGCCGAAGCATTTACAAGTCCCTGATCGGATGGAAACCTAAAACAAGTTGCAGATCTTTACCTTCACTCTGGTGAGCTGCTAATAAATCATTGAGCCGTCTGCAGCCGAGTTCTTCATGTGGGAAAAAGAAGATTTCAGGAAAGCATGTTATTCCCTGCAGGACAAAGATACAAAGATGTCTACAACTCACAATCCACCAGTTTCAGATACGCACTTGCATCCTGACTAGGCAGTTAAAAATACCTTCATCCTGCCTCAAACAGAGTTTCTATTAATCCTCTTTTTGTCTGGGGTTGTTTTTACATAACTGTTGAAATATTCTGAATCTGTGACTGTGGCTATTTTCCCCACAAACATGTCAAAGCAGCTCAAATATTAATGTTGACCTGCTTTTTGTTAATGGTGCTTTCTGTGTATGACAAGAGCAACCAGAGTGGAGTCTAGTGGGTTTCCTGATTGTCCATTTTCCAACATCTTATTAATGCTGTTTGTGTTCACACCACCCACATGCCTCGCTGGGCTGATACCCACATCACACAAGCTGAGAAACGACACCAGTAGCAGACATGTTTGGGCTGCACCCGGGCTGCTTTTGGATTAGTTACGGCATTGGGAAGTGTCACGTGGGCCAGACATAGTTTTTTTTACAGATGTGGACAACGGAAAGTCTTTTCTGATCCAGTAAGTGTGTGTGAATGCGACATGTAGTGTCAAAGCGCTTGACTGGAAAAGCGTGTATACAAGTACTGTCCATTTAACTAGTTTTTACTAATCTGAATAACTTGTAAATTAAAGTTTATCTGGATCTCCCAGGTTTCTTTATTATAAGCATAAACAATTAAAAACAACGGGAGCAATTAGACAAATAAGGAGAGAAAAAAAGTAAAAACATCATCTAAAGATAAAAAGAAAATAGCTCAACTGTGTCTAAAGGCTGGTGCCATTTGTCTGAGCAGCTGTACTTTGGCTCCCCCCATACGATGCACGTTCAAAACAGTCGCTGTGTTTTTATGTGACTCAGCTGCAACGTCACGCAGAATAAAAACAGTTTATTTCTCAGCCTAAGGACGCTGCAGGAGGCATACACATGACAGACAGGCACAAGGTTTTATGGTTGGAAAGTTCTCGAAACATAAATGCAGGTTCACTCTGTAGAATAAACCTGATGAGCATTAAAACTGCCCTGCACGGCCGGTGTGTGTGTCCTGGAGAAACGGGCGCTGACTGGAAAGCTGCATTGAGTTGTGTCGCATCAGGATTGGCTTTGGGCCTCTGGGAGGATGTTGATCCACTCTCTCGATTATTTAGCTTACCCAGGGAAGAGCACATCCTGCCAACCCGAGCACTCAGCCAGAATTTATACGGGCCAAATGTCAGGCGAAGGTTGCCAAAGAATCTCGTTTGCTGTCAATCATCCTGCCTGTTAATTAATAACAATTTGGACCAGCGACCTGAGAAGCACAGTTTTATTACATTTTTTATATTTGAATTAGAAAATTTAATTAGAAACTCCATTAACCTGAAGTCTCAAGCAGCCAAGTTCAGCATTACAGGGAGTAGAGGAGCAGCAATGCAGAGAAACTGACAGCTTCAGGACCACGGACAGATCCTCACAGCTAAAATCCATCCACCTCCAGCTCCTTCCGTCTCTTCTTCCCCAGCTTATTGACATAAAAACAAGCAGAAAACAGGGGGAATAAATGAAATCAAATCATTTCCATGTGTTGCTGTCCTGAATAAAATGCAATTAGAAGGGTCCGCGGGGACGCGTAATGGTGTTGTCCAGCACATTAAGAGGCCATGCGGATGGATGCTGGAGCAATCCTCATCCTAACATAATGTGGTGTAATGGGTTTAAAGCTGCATCCCCTCAGGGTCGTCTCCAAACTTCGAACACCAGGGTCGGATGTGAACAGCCTGTACCGTCGTTTCAAGGATGTCGCGATTATATTCAACATCATCACTGCTTCCTGCATCCTTCTATTCACACACACGTTTAAAATACTCTCCATTTCTCGCCCAGACGAGTCTTTAGAGAGATGTGAATCTTTTTCCATGTTCAGGATGCTTTTTGTGTTGTGGACGAACTATACGGCTTATAAAATGATTTTTTGCTGTAAAACAGCCTGATTTTTTTTGTCCTTATTCAGGGAAAATTACTGTTTTCCAGAGGTCATAAAAGTGTCTGTTTGCAGGACTAAGAGAAGGTTTTCTGTTTTTCCCGTGAAAGCGATCAATAGGAATCAGCAGAAGTCTGTAAACATGGGCGAACTTGAAAGTGCTTGAAAGCGATTGGACAGGCTGGAGTATTACAGTGAAGCGGAAAACCATCATTGCTCGTCAACAGCACGTCTCAGATCAATGGATTCAGCAAACAAAGCATGGCAGGAAGTGGTGGAGAAGCATCCATGCACATCCTCCATCTTTAACGCAGAGCTCAGGTAGGGTTAGAAAAAAAAAAAAAAAAGGAAGCAGAGGATGCTGTCGGCTGGAGAACAAAGCTTCCCGAGCAGCAGCAGCCAGATAATCTGAGAGCGGACGTGTCATGAGCAGCACAAGATGTTCAGGGTGATGACCCCTGACGAGGATTCTGGCTCCGGATCTAATGAGGCCTGGTTCACTGGTGTCTTATCCTTATTACTTTTAGTTATAATGAGGGTCAGCTTGTTGGGCCATTCAGCTCTGATCATCCTTATTAAGAAGCAACAAAGGGAGACAGGAGAAAGAAAGACAAAGTTGCTTCAAAGTAAGGAGAGGCTTTTTTCACCTCTGGTGCTTCTGGACATTCCGAATGTTTTTGTTTGGATATAGGAAACCCTGAAACATCTCACAGATTCTGTTTGATTTTGTTTTGTGTCAGCAATTAGCAGCGGGAAACTACTGATACATGAAAAGCCTCTGATAATTACACTTGGCTTGCTTCACAAATAGTCTCACACATGAATACCTACATGCGCACTAACATCTGTTGTCTGTTTCCAGCTCCTTCCCTCTTGTCCCCAGTGTTAGTTTGGACTGAGGAAAAGAAGAAAGCGTAATCAGTCAATAACGAGAATTTTGCTTTTAAAAGGTCCCTCGCGGCCGTAACATTAAAAACACATACGAGTAATTACATTACCGTGCTTGTTCTTCCTCTTCTGCATGGGTTGTTGAGGTTATTGAGAATTAATTGAGCTAATGAGTGTGTGGAGTAGAAGAGTTTATTAAGGTAGAGGATGATCAAAGCGGAAAAAAATGGTTTTGAAGGAGCAAAACAGCTCATGAAAGCCAATGAAGACGATCCTGATAAGGAATCATCATCATCATAATCTGGGGCTCATTTCCCTTTTCAGGGTTGACTCTTGTCATCACAGTCAGCTGTGTTAATGTGTGTACATGTTATTTGACGGTATATCAAATTAGATTTTATTCATTAAACACTTTTCATACATTAGCAATGCAAATAAAACAAAGTTTCGAAACTAAAAAACAACAAAATAACAATTTAAAACACGCATTAACTCACTCAACCGTCGTCTCTTCTCATAATTTGGCTTGACCCGACACCGGGAGCCAATCGGGACCCCAGATGCAACGACAATCGCCAAAGCAACAAGGAGCCCCTTTTCGACCGACCTGGTTGCAGCTCTGGTTCAGAGCCAGAGCCAGACTTAGCACCGTTTTTTTGTTTTTCGACCGCCTTGGCACCGGCTCCTGGCTCTCAAAACTGGTGCTATCCTGGCACCAACTCTTTCCTGGGCCAGATTTGGAACCGGCTCACGTAGCGGCTGGGGGCGGGGCTACCTGACCACAGTGAAACATGCCGACACCGGTCCCGCGTCTCCATACCAGGAAATGGATAACGAAAACTTAAAACCGGGTCGCAGGGGGAGACCCGCCATCTCTTTTTTCCACTCGGCCCTATGCAGAAATTCAAAATAAACTGTTCGGCGCCCCCCCGCACGGCAAAGCGCATCTTTGAACAACTACAGAGGAAGACATTGCAGCCGCTACAAACGTAGCATCGGCCAGCTGTCCATTTAAGGAAGATTTATGGTACCAGAATAGAAACTGGCGATCCCCAAAATCTGCATTATTTTACTATATTCTGACACGCAGCACCTTAGATAAATATGACGTAATGACGGCTCTTTTTGGTGGAAAACAAAACCGGTTCTTCGGAAGCACCAGAGTTGAACCAACTAAGCTCTGGCTCTGGCACCAGCACCAGCTCCTCGTTGGTGGAAATGAGGTACCAGAAAGACCAGGAGAAACTCCTCCATGCATCATGTCCAGTTGACTGGATCACTGTACTGGTCTTTACACTGGCTTCCAGTCAGTCAGAGAATAGATTTTAAAGCTCTTATGATTGTATATAAATCCCAGAGTGGTTTGGGCCCAGAATACATCTGTGATATGTTCAGAGAATATAAACCTGCCAGAACTCTTAGATCCAAAGACTCAGGTCAACTAGTCCAGACCAGAATCCAAACCAATCTTGGAGAAGCAGCTTTCAGCTGTTATGCTGCAAACAAGTGGATCAAAATGCCTGTAGAGATTAAACTTTCACCAAATGTAGAAACTTTTAAATCCAGGTTAAAAACATTCATTTTCTCATGTATCTATGAATGAAATCTGCACGGTATCTTTTAACTTCTCTTGCTTTTAATCTTTTTTTGTTTAAATTATTCTATCGTAATTGTTTCTTGAATTTATGTGTGGCAGGACAACAGAGGGCCCTGGCAGAGATCGATACCACAACCTCCCGAGTGCAAGCCATGCGTGCTGACCAGTCAGCCAAAGGAATATCCCTGTTGTGAAGTAGCCAGGGCGCATCATCAGTTGGAGGCATAGTGACAGGACCCTCACACTGTCACACATGCTTTAGATGTTTTATGTAAAGCACATTGAATTGTCTTGAACCTGAAAATGTGATATACAAATAAACTTGCCTCGCTTTGCCTATATTCTAGCATGAAATAGGATAATTTAATCACCCAGACAGTATCGGTGTAACTTGAATTCCTTCTGAAGATATTTAGTTCAACTCGCAATCAGGATATATCCATGTAATGGTAACGTTTGGGGCAGGTGCCGCTCTGCCTCTAAATAAGGCATTATCTGCCACAAAACTCTTTCATTTTACCAAAGTGTTGTTATCAATTGCTAGTCTGATCCCTCTGTGACGTGGAAGCAGTTTACACTCCCTTTGTCATCATACTTCATACAACAAAATAGGTCCAGGTTGAAAAATACTGAACTTCCCCTTTGAAAGTTGAATACCATGAAAATATTCTTGGTGTGCTGGGAGAAAGATAAGAGTGGTGTGAATTTGAATGGCAATACATATAGGGCCACATCTATCAAAGGTTAGCGTGTACTAAAATGCGTGCAAAGTCATTGCTGCCGCAAAAAAAGTACAAACTGATCCACTAACAGCGAGCAAACTGATTTGCGTCCGTCAAATTTGCAAAATTGCCGTCTACCTCCAGATAGTACGTTTTCCTAAATGATTATGTAAATTTGGGTGTTAACACGCAATTTTGTGTTTGGTGGGAGGAAAACATGTAAATGTATTATTTTAGCGGGTGCAAAGCGATCTATCAAACCTGAAAGTGATTTTGCTGGTACAAAACTGCGTCTATAATTAACACGTTTCAAAACGACATGCAAACGGTCTGTATGCGTAATTTCACACTCATGGCTGCAGTGATTTTTGCAAAAAGAAGACATGGGAGTTATCAAAGAAGACACAGAGAACACATTTTTCTTCCTTGTATTAACTTTTTTGGTATGAGAGAGGAAATAATCCTGTGAATTCCTAAATGCCATGTCACGCCAGATGGCGACTGACGAGGTTTACTAGGTTTCCACGTACTCGGGATTCCTTGAATGAGACAAAACAAGTTTTTTGTAGTAGCTGGATTTAAGTAGTATTACATGGTTGGTCGGTATAGCTACAAAACAATTGTTTCATTTGATTTAGATTTTTCATATTGCACTGGAGACTTAAACCTAGTGTTTTTGTTTTTGGCTTAACAATTTAAAGCCTGGAAAGAGAATTAAATATGCGTAACAGCCTGTTCGCGCTCCCCCAAGGTGCAAATGTCATAAAAGAAGATAATTATATAACTAATTCGAATGGAATAACCTTACCCTGAATAAAGATATTACATGGCAACCAAAACGGGCAACAATAACGAAATAAAAGTTATATCCACGTAAAATGGAAAGTAAAAGTTAGAAATTGAAGAGAGACAAGCTGATTATGCTTTGATGCCGATACGCAGTCTTCTCCGTAAAGTCTATGATGAAAATTATATCCGACGAGAATATATAAATTATTAATTAATTAAATAAATAAATCCTGCCATAGAGCGGGCCGTGTTGTTAGCACCTCTTACCATCTGACTTTTGAAAAAGTTGTAGCCAGGAAAAATTCACGGTGGATGGAGAAGTGTGCTCCTTGTTTTGTTTACATAACAGCTGAACATGGAAAATCTCTCGGATGGTGTGAAGGTGGAGGGGATGTTCAGGGCACGATGACATAAATTTCATGCACAATTTGTTGGAATGGTACAGCAAGCTGTCCCCCGATGTATCCAAACATCTCCACCGGTCTGTGAGGAGGCTGAGCTGCTCCCGTGCAGAGCGCGCTGTGCAGCAGCTGCAGGTGCAGAGGGGTTCTGTGTGTCGGTCAAGTTCTGCAAATAGGAGCTGCTCTCGGGAATCTAGGTTGGCTGACGCCTGTCATTGTGGTAAATTATTATAGTCCCTAAAAACGTGTTCTTTTAAAATTAGTTTTACCATTTGGAATACTCCAGCAGCGCATGCGGTGTCTCTATTTGGAGCATTACGCACGGGAGAGCGGTGTTGTTTGCAGCAGTCAGGCTGGCAAACTGATCTTGTCAATCAGTGGAAAAAGGCTACCACAGTTATGATGATGCTACAGTTGAGGGTCCTGTCGCTGTGAACATGCGTCCTGGCTACTTACTCACAGAAACATCTCTTTGGCTGAACGATCAGGGGATGTGTCTGGGAGATTTTATGCCTACTTTCAAGCCTAAAACCTCACAGCCACCTGTCTTTTATTGCTGTTGTTTCTTCAAAAGGCCTGCTCTTTTTCTTTTTGTTCAGGTAGAACATGTCTACCATGAGCGCCATGCTGCAAACCATGAGATACGTTAAATCCTTATTTAAATAGGCGTGGACACTTAGCACCCGCAATCATATGCGTGAGCGATCTTAGTAGATCACGTACTAACCCCAGCCCCGCCCCAGACGCTAAATTCTAGATGCCAGACGCTATTTAGTACATGCAAATTGAGATCTTGATAGATTCGGGCCTTAATGCCACAGCAAAGATGATCCCTCCCATGAACCTACTCTTCCTTCCTATCTTCTCAAGGACAGAGGCGGATCTTAATACAGCCCATTAGCTCATTTAGTACAATATAGCAAATGAAGGCACACTGGAATGCTATGATAATGAGATAAGGAGATAATAAGATTTCTTTGAAGTGGATAAATGTCCAGTAAATACATCGCTGTTTGTCACAAGTGTTTTTTGCCCAGACCATATTTAATTAGCACTCATCCACATTCACCACACAAAAAGATTGTCCTTTGGAACTTAAACAGGGGTAAAATGTGATGGTTCATACATGAAATCACTGCAGAAGATGGAGAGTCTGTTTTGGAAAGAAGGATCCAATTATCTGTTGAATCATGCTAAAAGCTAGCCTTGCTGGGTGTCTTCAATGCATTCCACTGAGAGTCTTCACACCACATGTGCTACGAGCTTGGACGACCATACTCTATGCAGATTCATCAGACAGAAAAAGATATTTTCATTCTGGGAAAATTTAATGGATGTTGTCCGGAACATGATAGGACTGATGGAGTTAAACATCTATCCCTGTTTAAATTCAGTCACGACTGAAAGGCTTTAGTTTATTTTTCACAGTTCTGTTGTGTATTATTATCCATCCATCCATCCATTTTCTGTACCGCTTAATCCAATTGGGTTGCGGGTGGGCCGTAGCCTTTCCCAGCTTTTAGCATGTAACATGTATTATTGTTTATCCTGTAGAAGAGAATATGCATTCAGGTGAATGCTAATCTGTTTGGCCTGCTGGCAGATGGAAAGGTATGCATCGCTGTTTGGAAACCAAAGCAGTTAGAGCAAAGACAGGATTTTAGGATTACTTTTTTTTTCTGCTGCAACATGTCAACAACTAGACTTTAGATTCACCGCAAAAATGACTCCTCTGACCACAGCGCCCCGTCTCACAGAGCATTGCCGGAGAAATGCATCAGGCAGTTGGCTCTCATCGAGTCAATAGATTTTTAGCAACCATGGCTACGCTTGTCAGCTTTAGCCGATTGCCTGACATATTTCCTCAGTGTCTCCTGACTCATCTACAGTTGTCAGTTCTCCAGACGTGCCTGTTGAAGCCATGCCCCTGACCATTCAGTTAATTCCCCGTACAGCTTGTCTTTTTTTCTTACCTGGAATGTGGCCAGTTCTGTCGGGCTTGATGTCTCCATTGCCCAGAGCGGTTGTCTATCCGGCTCCAGCCCTGGCACATTAAATGTTCTCTTTCTTTCTCTGTCCTACATCCTTTCTTTTTGGTTTTCTGACCTCTGTTTATACCCCCCACCCCCCCACCCGCAAGCTTTCTTGTCTTCCGTTTTTCCCCTCTTTCATGCCACACTGTTTCACCATTCTATTGCAAAGACACCCCCTCCCTTCCTAAACCTTTGGAGCTCTCTAAGAGGAGCTGTGACTGACCAGCCACCAGCTGGAGACGGTGACTTCTGTGCCAATGATGCATAACAAGACTGCATCACGGAATGAAGGTAAATTTGTCTCAAGTGACGTGAAACACTCACTGAAAGCAGCCAGAGCAGATAAGGTTGTTTTCTCTAAAGATCAGATTCAGTCAAATTCAGTCACGGCCTCTCTGTATTCTCCCTCTGAATAGCTCGGCTGATGCAAATCGATAAAGTAATTTTCCCTCAGAGTTGTCGTAATTAACAATCTGCCATGTGTGCTCAGGAGGACGTGGCAGTTGAACACAAGCGACTTCCAGCTGCTGCAGAGATGCCTTTGATTTGAGAGGTTTAATACAGGAAAGATCTCTATATGAAGAAGGATTTTACATTTACTTACCATGAAATGTAATACTAGCTGACATAAAGTCTCTATTCTAATAGAGCAAGAACTTTGTGTTCCCCCTGGTAAAAATACATTTATTGAAAATGAAAAAATGTAATTAAATTATTCCAATTCCAATTTAACATCATGTAAAACACATACAGAAGTAGTACAGTGAGCAGGTGGGATTTCCTTAATGGAAACAACAGTGTAAGGAAATGCAAATTTAAGTCTGAGTAAAGTAGAAATAAAGTGCATTCTGAGTTTTTCACATTGCATAAGAAAACATTAATTTTCCACCCAGACATGCACAATGAAACAATCACCATCTATATAAAAGAAAGTTTTCAAATAATAAGAAAAACAACACTATTCTCTGCTTTACTGTAAAATCAAACTATAAGGAAAGTCCATAAAAACAGAGCCAAATGTACCGTAAATATTTCTAGAAATTTTATGTTTGAATTTCTTACAGTACTTTTACCTGTATTTCTTTAGTAGCGCATTTCATCTTGGGAGCAATCTCTTGATCATATCTGGAGTCCTATGTTCCGAGTCTTCTGAGATTAGTCTTTTACTCTCAAAGTTCAACAATAAAGTTTGAACAGATTTAGTTTCCTAATGACACACACTTTTCTCCCGATTCCCAACACTACTTGTATAAAGACAGCGCAGACTCATGGAAAGTCGATACTCAGCAGGAACTCTAAAGTAATGTTCTCCACTGCCTGTGTTCTGTTTATACTCAGACAATGTGTTTGGGATGTTTTGGTCAGTTTAAACATTAAAGCTGGACAGTACTGCCACCACCACCTCAGTGATTTCCATCCTGAGGACCCTTCACGAAACATTAAAAAGCCATGCACCACTCTGTGCTTAAACCATGCTCGTCTTTATGGTTTCAAAAGTAAAATTCTCACCATAAATGAAGTATTCTGGCTGAGTCCTGTCATTCAATGAAGCCAAGGTTAAATGAACAAAATATAGACATTTTTGTCTTACATTAGGGTCAGTGTGAGGACAGTTGTCATAATGGCTCTGAATGTTCAAAGCCTCTGGAATTTCCTGTGCTCTTTGGGGGTCCCTGACCCCAGGTTAGTAAACACTGCTTTAATTAATCAGTTTCACCATCAAATGGTAGATAGATCTGATACAACCGATTTGCGTTGTACAGACACAACTGATTGTTTTAATCTTTCATGTTTCACTTTGTTCTTTATGGTCTACCCTGTATGTTTTCAACCTCAAAAGTCCATGCTTCTGACTTGTTTTGATAGCGCACAGTGATATTCATCGTGCACATTCTGGAGCCCTTGTTGCTCTGTGTTGTCTCAAGACCGAGAAACTACACTTTACAACGTTTTTTATGCAGTCCAGACTAATATGCAACAGCTGAGTTTTGTTTTCTAGCATCACGTCACAAGCCATACCAGCTATACATAACGTATAAACCTTGATTTCATGCTTTAAAGCACTTCCTGATGCATCTTTATGAAAAGTGCAGACTGAAAAGCAGATCTGCAGGTTTTGTTATGTTTTGGTGTCTGTGTCCTGTTGTTTGTGTCCAAATCTCGAGGGATTATCCAGGAATCGCGCAATATCTTGTGTCAAAACACCTCCGTGTTTACAAGATCATTATGACTGTTGCTGTTTCCTTGATTTTCAAGCGCAATGTGCTTATGTGCTTTATTAGACATATTTAACAGAAATAGAATATACTTTCTAGCATTTTCCCCAGTGGGAATACTTTAATTCTAAAAGGCGATAACATTTGGAGCAGAGTCTATAGATCTTACTCTACAAACAGTTTGCACATTTTGCTGACTCGAAGGCTTTTCAACTACAGAAGAAAATCTCACCACGGTGTTGGGCAGGCTGCAGTGTTCAAGCCCTGGAATTAATAAAGGAAAGGTTTATTGACATGCAATCAGGGTAATTATCCTGAAGAAGGCAAAGTGAATTCTAATCACTGCCTACATAATTCTTCCAGATGATCATCTTTATTCCCTCACAAATTTCTCTCTCTACAGACTACTCTTTCCAGAAAGAGAACTCTCCATTGATGAGGAATAAGTGCTCTGCAAACACAGCGGTGGTTTTACCTATGTGCCAAATGTATACACCATACTTTGTGTACAAAAAAAGAGCTTTTTGCTTGAAATACCCTGATGAGGGGGAATCCATGTAAAACCCATTATCCCTCACTGACTTGCCTCATAAAATCCATGCCAATCGCAGAGGTGGAAAAGGTAATAAAGAGAAGCACGAGGAGGGATTGCAAAGCTTTTGGGCAACTGCACAAGAATGAGCTTTGATTCAATAACAGTAATGTGTCCTAAATTCTTTTGTGTTTCATTGCACTTTCCTCCAAATAACTGGATATGTGCTCAATTGAGCATTTATGAGTCATTTTGAAGGGACGCGTGAAATAGAGGTTTTTGCCGAGACCATAAAAGTGGCAAGTCTGGGTGATCAGTGAAATTTATGGTGTCGCTGAATTGTTTCCCCCCCGTGTGAGATGAAGTGACCGCCGCCACGCCCAGCACACAACGATGCTTTTAAAGGAAGTGATGCTGCTATAACTGCAGTCAGTGTAAACCATGTCAGTAATGAGTCTGAAATAGTTTCAAACTCAGAAACAGTGGCTGGTTTGACTTGGTCACTGCTTTGTGAAACGCGAGTGAAGTCTGAACTGCTGACCGCCACAAGAGGCCGAGGCTGTACATTTACCTTTTTTATGTTGGCATGAGTCATGATGGGATCTTGAAAGGAATTCTTGAAAGTACATGGTTTTTCCTTTAGGCAGTGGCAGAAAGTGGGGGAAAAAGGTCTTCCTTTAGTCTTAATACTTCCTTCTCCCTCACCGCTTTCTCTTCTTCTGTTTTCATTTCTTCTGTGTCCAATGGAAGTTTGACTGGCAGGCTGCTGGAGCAAAAAGCAATGACCATGAGAAGAAATGAGATCTGACTGTGCCAACATTCGATGTTTCACTGTATGAGTTTTTTAGTTTTTTTTTTGCCAGGGGAAACAACGCACAACAGACTCAGCCAGACCAGGCATCTGGGCCAACAAATAAACAAGATAAACAGTGTCTCCTGGGGTAAAGCGAGAGGAGCAGAGGAGGCCGGGAAGTGCTGTGTTTGTGTTCTTATCGATGGCATACATAGTGCATGAGGTTTCTAAAAACTATGGGGTGAAGTTCTACACTTTTACACACCGACTCCTGACAAAGGCAGAGCTGCATTAATGAGATGAGGTTGTATAAAGGTAAAACGTTCGGTGTGAGGGAATGTGAGACAGAAGAGGTGCAGAAAGTTTCTCATTTCAGACAAGTAAATGTGATGTTAGCTCAGATCGATCTACAGATTCGGCCAAGCTGAGACCAGTCCTGCTTTAAGTTGAATATAAAGAATATAAAAAACACGTTTGGATTACATGGTTGTATCTCTCCACAGAGGTTTGGGTCTCTCCAATAAACAGCCATTAAGCCTGGCCATGCTGAGCTCTCTGAGAAAATTAAAAAACAAAATTGCCTTCATAAATATTAATCTGTGCAAGGCAGAGGTTGTGCCCTTCACAGGGATTCAAGCTCTCTGGAGCACATTTGTCAAGAGTAAACAGTATCCTCCTGTTTACCTAATGCGGAACATTTGGTGGGTGAGTGGGTATAATTGATGCCCTCATATTCCATTCTTGAGGATGTAATTAAACGTGGTGTGATATAGAAGACATTCATCTCCCTCCACCTCCTGCACACACACAATCATACATGCAGGACTTAAGTGCAGCACGCTCATGTGTGCGATCCCACTCTCATCCACTTCTTCAGCAGCATCGCCTGGACTCACTTACCATTAAAGGAGGGCCAGCAAGTTAATTTCACAGCTTTCTGCCGTATTATCAGCATTCCTGTGCCCGTAAGGTTACTCGACTTGCCCTTTGCCTTTGTGGCTTTTTTTTTGTGAGGGGAATGTATTATTAGTTGCTTACTTAAGTGTGACGAAATCATTAGCAGGCAGAAAATAAGCCGATAATACTTCCCTTTATGCCTCTATGCCTTTTATTGTTCTTGTTAATATCTATGAAGTATGGATTATAATTGTCCAACTCATCAAGCACTTTGGAGTTAGACAGTCCACACTGGGCCTCATTAAGTGTTAGCCAACCATAGTAATATGAACAAGAAATTTAGTTGTAAACTTTTTTTGATTTAAGAAAGCAGTTTTTTTTCTAAGATCCAAGAAAAAACTCATCTCTTTTGATGTTTTCACACATATTCAGCCACAAATATCACAGGTCCATTTTAACAGTTGTAGCTATCTAATTAAGCTGGTGTTTGGTTGGGGGGTAGGATGCAACTTGTGAGAAGGTGATTGTTTTGTTTTCTGCTAAGCAGCGTTCCATGATATGTTATGAACCATGACCTATATTAAAAGATATAAACTGTATTCACGGAATAAAAAACCCCTCTTCCATCCATGTATTTTACAGCTATTAGTTATATCCAGGGCTCTAATTACTTCTTCAAATACAGAGGTCATGTATTTGGTGGTGTTAGTTTCTGTCTGTCGCAATATATCTAAGTAAGCTGGTACGGTCCGGTGCCAGGAAGACGACATGGCTGACTCATCAAAGAAATTGCTGTTTGCCATAAAGCTTTCTGTCAGAACTAGGCATGACTGCATCCTGGGTCACGAAATAGATCCCCCTGGCAATATAGAATCTTGAAAACTACTTTGTGTGTTCAAAAAATATCATACAATGATTTTAAATCCTTCTGAATGCTTTCTAAACGGTGCGTTGCAGTCCATGCACAGAGCCTTGGCCCGGCATTTCCCTCTCTTGCCCCGCTTTTTTGAAAGCAATCGTACTTTAAAAACATTGACCTATCATTTCTGCAGTCACTGTGTGTTTCATTTGTCTATTGCACCGTCAATCACTCTTTGGACGTGCTACTGTATAAATACTGTGCACACTCCCGTCTAGTTTTCATAGTCATCAAGTGGGTATGTCACCTTTTTACTTCCAGACCACGATTCCAGGTAGGTCAGTCCACTGGTGGTGAGCAGGTTCAATAATTTGAAGTTGAGAGCAATTATCTCTCCTTTTGCAGGGATAGTAGGGAGGGCCAAGAAGGCCAGATCCCTCACCAACGTGAGAGATGATTACTTTTTTAAAAGAGTTAAAAACCAGCAAGGGTGTTGAGGAATTTAAAAATGTGCTAAGGCACAGTAAAAAAAGAGACAATAGTTGAAGTGCAATAGACCTTTCACAAGGATAATGCTTCCTCAGAGGAAGAAAATGGAGCAGCTGCCTCAAAACAAGGGTGTATATATAGGTTGTGGGTGGGAGCTTGTAGCAGGTCACTAGGTTACTATCAAGCTGTATGTTTGGGTTACACTATATAGGATGTGTTTGATAATAGAGCTCCCCAGGAAGACTAAGCTTTTCGTACTGACCAGTCCTGTAGCTTCCTGGGGGTCAAGCCAGGTGGGCTGTAGGTCTAAGTCTGGGTGGGGAGTGCAAGGTGGACTGTAAAATAGGTGGGTGACTTCGGATCAGGTCCCATGGAGGTTGGTTAATGTGGGTGTGGCCAGCGACTGTTCCTGCCGAAGTGGCTCATAATCTCATTTATATGCCTGTCACGACAAGCCGTTGTTCCTCAGTGTGAATTAATAACTGAGAAGAGAGTGATTGGTAAACATATTTTAACTTGACCTGAGTATTTAAAGATGACACAGTTTCAGTTCATTTGGTAATTGGTTTATTAGTTAGTGGTGCATGTGGTGTGTTTGATAGCAGAAGCCAGGACTCTTTCATGTGGTCCTCACCTGTAAAACAAAAGGTTGAAATGATTGATTTGGCTGAGAAACTATGAACAGTGCACTGTGGTTTTAAGGAAAGTAGTGAGTTAAGTGTATTATTGTACGTCTGTACTTACCTCTGACCGTTTCTGTCTCCCAGGAGTGGTGCGTGGACAAAAGATGTCCCCACGTGTTCATGTGCCTTTTATTGGTTCCGGGGGGAGGGATCTCAGGGTTTGAATTAGGTTAAGGGGAGGTTTAATGGAAATTATTTTCTATAGTTTTGGTTGATTATTGATTGTATTATTATGATTATTTTAGTAGCAGTTTGAGTTTATGTAAATAGATGTATAGTTTTTTAAAACCTTAATGTAAATATTCATATTATTTCCATAAGATGTCAATACAATAAATGTATTAAAGTAAAGAAACGTCATGTCCGGTTATTATTCCTCCTTTGCTGCTTTCTCCATGAGTTTACCCTCTGAGACTGTGAACTGAACCTGAAACTGCCAAATTGAATTTTTGCATTTTGTGGGTTGGCAAGTGTTACTGTAGAGTCCCACTTTAATCCCTAACCAAATAATAATACTAATAGTCGGTTTCATACTATACTTTATTAATTTGAAGTGAAAGTTTTGATACAAAAAAACACGAGAAAGGCAGGATTGTCTACCAGGAGATTTTCCACTGACCAATCTAGTTAGAGAACATTTACTCTATAGTAATGTGAGCTTATTCATGTGGACCTGTGTTGAAGTTTGTGGATTTTGTCATTTTGTCTTTAGTCAAGTATTGGATGGTTCCAGCTGTGTCCCAGCTGGCTTAAGTCAATTGTCGCCAGAGTTTTTGTTCCTGTAATCAAATCAAAACACCACATGTAGTTGTGTTGGTGACAGCATGTCCTCCAACGTTTCCTTTTCACCTTTCCACTCACAAAAAAACATTACACTGCTAAGCAAACAAATTTGTAGGAATGTTGAGGCCTCTTTGGGTTAGACCTTCTCTTGTGGGATGGAAAGGAACTGACCTGGCATAGACTGAAAGTATCATGGCAGCAACTATGCATTTTAGTCATCCAGACATGGTGAAGATGACTTGCTGAAGTTCAACCTGAGCATCAGGATGAGGAAGAAAGACATTTAAATAACTTTGAACATGCCATGCCATGGGTGTTGGTCTGAGTATTTCAGAAATGCCTGATCTACTGGATTTTTTTGCACGCAACCATCTCTAGAGTTTACAGGGGATGGTCTAAAAAGAGAACATATATTATGTGAGCAGCAGTTGTCTGCACCATAATGTTTTGTTTATGCAAGAAGTCAAATGAGCAACCTGGTTGGAAAGGATAGAAAAGCACCAGGGAATCAAATAAGCAGTGGTTCCAACCAAGATATGCAGAATATCATCTGTGAACACAGAACATGCCCAACCTTGAAGCAGATGGCCTACATAAGCAGAAGACCACACTAGGTGCCCTCAGAACAGGAAACTGAGGCTACAATTCACACCGACTCAGCAGAACCTTGAAAATAGTCCAGAGTTTCAATGAGTCTCGATTACAGCTGCAAAATTTAGAGGAAATCGTCAGAATTTGGTGAAAACAACATGAAAGCAGGGATCCACCCTGTCTCTAATTTATTATTCAGGTTACTTTTGGTGTTGAAATAGTAGGGGGGGGGGATTTTCTTGACACAATGCACCATGTCACTAAGCTTAAATAATTTCCAACTCCTTTCTTTAACATAACAATGAGTTCACTGCACTCCATGGACTTCCAGTCACCAGATCTAACATCCAACAGAGTATCTTTGGGATGTGGTGTAACGGGAGATTCTCATCATGGATGCAGCAGCTGTGTGATGCTGGCATGTTAATATGGAGCAAAACCTCTGAGGAATGTGTACGTAATGAAGTGGCTGGTGAGTGTATTTAAAATGGTTGTGTATAAAATCAAAATAAAGGTAAGTTGAATTGTTTGTAGATTAGATTTAAAAGGTCCAATGCATTGAGTACTATTCACCTATAAAACACTCGAAGCGGGTAGAGTTTGTACAATCGGTTGTCTGTCTGTATAAATTGTATGTTGTATGTCATCTCTGCGGGACCCTTCCTGAGCAACAAAGACAAGCCTCTGGCTTCAAGCTCCTTCCCCCCTTACTGCCAAACTGCTGCCTGTGCAGTTAGCACAAATTTACTATGGAAGCGTATGTGCACCTTTAAGTGCAATTTTGTAATTCAATTGGCAAAGTGGCAATTGAATATTTAAACTGACAATTTAATTGTTAAAATGGCAATTCAATGTTTAACTTTGTCATGTAATTTGAAAATGTATTTTGCAATTGAAAATTTAATATACAAAGTGGCAATGTAATATTTAATATAGTTTTGAACATCGTAATGACA
>JAVQJG010118307.1:0-30304 GCA_036024015.1 Craterocephalus amniculus
GTGGTATTACTCCGTCGTCTGCGTCGAGTGACGGATGCACAAGGAGCCTGAAAACGCACCAAAAACGCACAAAATTGACGCAGAAGACGGACGAAACTTTCCGTGCGTGTGCGTATCCGTCATCTGCGTCGAGCATAAATGGGCCTTTAGCCAGCAGTTTTAAATATGTCCTTAATGAAAAGTGTTTTCTTCTCAGCGGGTGTGTTGCTGAGTGGTAAAAATTTGTTTTAAATGTGGTTATTCATGATTATTTTTTATTGTATTATTCAGTTCAAATCCAATTTTATTTATAGAGCACTTTTCATGCCAAAGCAACACAAAATCATGTTAAAAACATTTTATGCATAGTAGATTATTTTAACAGCCTTCACACACAAAATATAAGCAATATAAGAATAAGAATATAATTTAAAAACGCACACCTTGTGTTCAGTACTCTTATGTACCATGAAGGTGGAGAAGCTATTGGTATGTGTTTTGATGCGTGTGTATGTGCCTATATGTGTGTGACAGGGGTCAGAGGTCAGCGCTAACAAGCTATGCTTTTTCTTAGTCCTTAATGAATATGTTCAACTATTTTCTTCCTTTTTCTTTCGTTTTGCTCTCTGCTTCCTCAAATTATGTTGTGCAAAGAACTTGTTTAGTAGTAATCAGGAAACATATCTGCATATTTGGAATGAATAAATGAAAGCAAGAATGCTGTTTCTTCTCATTGATGACTGTAATTGTACATTGAAGTCAATCAGGAAAATAAGTGAAACCTTAACTGACCAATTTTCCCAGCTCATTTGAGAAACAATCAGAAATCTTAAAGCTATTCTCTCTTTGTACACATTTCATATCAACTCGTGATGATGCGAAATGATTTCCTTGATTTGTCTCTGTCATTTCTTCTGAAAAAAGCCTCTGTCTGACCTCTGTGTGCAATCTTAAAATTGAAAAGTGAGAGCATGTAGCTGAATCAAGCGGGATTACAGTGAAGATGAAGAGAAGATTGGAAATGCTCGGATCGGTTTAGGGCTGATGGGAAAAGCAGGTCTCAGTAGCACATTGCCTGCACATAGACAATGCAGATGAGCTAAGATTGAAAGCTCAGTTATTTTGTTTAAACATGAACAATAAATCCCTTTAATTGAGATCACAGACATTTAATTAGCATCATAGTTTCAAAGCATTAACATTCATAACGTTTGAATGTCAGCAATCCTTTTTAAGAGGAAAAAACACAATAACGAAATTTACTTTTAAAGCACGAGAAATTGGGAAGATATAAATGGGAACTCTCACCTCAAAAATTAGTGAGATATTTAAGGAAGTCATCAACTTTGACTGTATGGCTACACGAACAGAGTCCATAGGGAGTCCTGAATCCAAGTAAAAATAGTAAAAGGGAACTCCTTCAGATGGTTTTTGTTTGCATTCAGAAATTCTGGTTGCAAAGTTTAAATGCAGATATCTGACATATTTTGGAAATTGTGGAACTAAACTCATGCGTCTTATCTATGTAAGATATAATCCATGTCTGAAACAGGATCAAACAGAATTGCATACTATGAGAAGCAAGCCACAAATAAAAGTTTTATTATATCAAAAAGTGACCTGTTCCACTTGTGATTTTTTTTTAACATATTAACTTCAATCTTTCTGCCAAGGAAAAATCAAGAAAATATCAACCAGCAATAAATGGAAAAAGGGAAATATCTCTAATTGTAGCTGATAACTGGGAAGGCTTTCTTTTGCTCTTGTCAAAATCCATTTGATTTCATTATTTGGTTTCTGTAGAATGTCCACAATGTTTTTCACATGAGATGTGGTTGTAAGCAATAGTATGATTGATGAAAAGATTGGAAGCACAACTGAAATTGTTTCATTCATTTTTCTCCTTTTATTTACAAAGACATTGAAAGTGAGAAGGGATTTCTGTTTTGGTTTTGCTTTTTGCTTGTCTTTTTTACCCCGCCACATATTCAAACTGCACAGTCAGTTCTATCCAGGAATTTAATTTTTGTACCCTTGAGAATCCAGAGCCACATAAAACTATTTCAGTCAAACAGTTCATGTGAATATTTATTAAGGCATACGATTCAAATTTGGTGCCAGACTCCATACCTATCCCTCACTGCACATACATTTTCTCAATTTGATATTAGAGTAATGAGAAAACTGCAGGCAGCATATTATGTTGAAGCAGCAACAGCATCTCATGTTGCAAGCAAGCAGCAGCAAGTATGGGGCAGAAAGAAAAACATCAAAATGTGCGTCTTAGATGCACTGCCCAAATGGTACGGGTATGTGTCATATATTATGTAGAACATGAGGCAGATCACAGTAAACTGCAGAGCAGCTCGGGTTGCCTGCCTGAGCTTATAGCCTGTATGCTTTGCTTGGCACCATGGTATGAAGAAAGGTATTCAGTCATTTAAACTTTTAGAACTGTATAAGCAAATCAGAGTACACAGAGGAGCATGCACAATGACAATATTATTCAAATATGCAACACGGAAAAGGTGTGGATTATGTTGAGCACAATCAAAAAAGGACCAAAGAGAATGGCACACAGCATTACAAAGGCATAGTGATGTGTGGGTAAGCTTACCTAAAATGCAAACAGCTTCTCTATCCACTAAAGGCTTTTACAGAATATAATGTCAAAGGTCTTTGTTTTGGTGGGTGCCTCGCACCTTTAAATTCTCTCAGCCACAGTTAAATATATAAAAATGATTTGTGCATTTTCTGTGTGCTGAGGTGTGGTTGAGGTGAGTTAATGTAATGCCTGGTGAGATTTAGATTTTAATTTATTTGGATGTTTTTGCTTAAAAGGAAATGCAAGTCTAGTGTACAGTGCTGTTTTAAACACCACCTTTAGCTTTAATGTAGCTCACATGCAGCACAATCACACATCCTTTACAGTATCAAAGTTTATAGTTATATTCATTTTTCCCAAAGATCTTGATAAATAATTGCATTTTGAACCGCTTCATAGTCCTCGTCAGCACACTTAAAATTGGTTTTACACTTTTAAATGGTTTAGGTCTGAACTCTGTGGGTGTCCATCCACGTGTGAGAATGATGATTACAGTTAGAGCCTAATGACTCTTTGCTTCCTCATCTTAGAATATCACTGGAAGAAACAACCTGTTGTTGGAAAAACACAGTTGGCCTCATCTTTGGGTACATGCTGCATGGGTCTGACCAGCACTTCGTCCACCACTCCTCGTTTCCTGATGCTTCAATCAACAGGTCAAATATGATTCATTTGGACATGTGATATTTTTCCATTGCTCCAGTAGTATTCCCTTCTACAACTTTTTATCCATCCGTTAGTCTTATTGACAGCTTTTTTCTTAACCTCACATTGCACCATTCTAAACACAGTTTTACTGCAGTAGTTTCAGTGATCTTTTCTGCTAAACGTCGACTAGTAGTTTGACCCACCCTAAACAGAGTAACATCTTTTCCTTGACCACAGTCAAGTTAAGAATGAAAAGTGAATCATTTAGCTTTGTGAGTTACACATATGAATCCCTGCAGCTCTCAGCTATTGGTTTGAATTACAGTTAATCTAAGTGATGATTTTGTATTTTAGGGGAGTGTATTTTGAATAAAAATGGTAGGTCAACATTCCATTGATTTCCGTTTTTGGTAAAGAGAATTGTCATGGTGATTTAATGTAATAAAGTTTTCATTTTTGTTATGAACACAATAAGTATTACATATAGAAGAATTTCTAGATATTTGATACAAAAATCTACATCAACAGACTGGAAAGGTGTTGGTGCACTAAGAAACACAGCTCTCATCCAGGGTCCCTGGGTTCATCCCAGGGTTGGTTACACCAACCTGCAGTTAGTGTCCCTTTACATGTAAGTAGTAAGCAATGATCCATCCTCAAGTTGGAAAGATTAAGAATTAAGTGGCTTCTCCTTTTATATCTAATTCTGGCACCCTTGCCACCAATGAACGAGCCATTTGTAGAATTTTCCAGAATAAATAAGTGTATATTCTATAAACCTTTTTATTTTTTATCTCAGCTTTTTTCATGGTGACATGTGAGGTCAGATTCTGTTCCCCTTAAATCCAGTGAATTTAATGAGTGAAAACAATGAGAAACCACTTCCCTCAAACTTTTTTTAAATGCCGTTTGTAAGACTAACTACAAATTCTTGTGGCTGACAGTTTGGAGATTAAGAGTTCAGAAAGCTTAGTAAACAAATGAGACTAAATTGATCAGAAAATTAATCCATTTACAACTCACCACTAATACCCCACAATTCATTTCCCTGGAGACCTAGCAGAATGATAGATGGACAGTGTCAAGGTAAACCCCAGAATTATTTGCCATTCTGTGAGAGGCAGACAGGATTTAAGCAGAAATCTTACATCTAATCATGTTATGCACAAACATAAACTCAACCTGGCAAGAAAGAAATATTTCTCCATTTGTAGGAACCTTTTCTCCCATAAGAGAAAGAAAGTGGCTATTTTGGAATAGTTGTTGAGGTCATAGTGTTGCTATGGTTTTATGAACTGCTGCAGGGACAATTTTATGAACAGATCTCTCAGTTGTGCCACCAATATAAATTTGTAATGCTGATTTTCAGATAAGGTGTTTGTTGTGACACGTTAAGTAACGAGTTAAGATTTTAAGATGTTATATAAATACATATAGCATGAGATATAGATACAGACATGAATATATAACGAAGGCATCTAAAAAGTTCACAGATTATTACTGTCTGATGTAGTGCTAGAAAAGACAATTTTTGTGCTTGAAATACTGGAAGCTTGTTCTTTGGCAAACATTTCCCCTGAATAATCTGTCCAAAATATTTCACAAACGTGGCCCCAAATGTAACGACCAAACTAAAAGACAAATGTGATTCGAAGAAAAACTAGCTAAGCATAAAGAGACCAGCTGATGGACCCTTTTCTAGAAGCTGGGCACATCACACATCATTAGGTAGACAGAGACATCAGGGTGCCAGTAAAACATATCGTTGCCTTGTAAACCCAGAATGTTGATTTTAAAAGCCATCACTCTGAAGAGATGTAAAAATGATTAAAAATGCCTGGATGACCTGTGCAAACGCTGAATAAAATGTTTGTTTTAAAATGCATCTTTTTTTTAAATTATTGTCTTTCACCTTTTACTTGGCAAACATCTCAGATGTAATGGCAATGTGGTCAGAGTAGCCCAGGTCTTTGAAAACTATCATTTTTTGTTTCTTTTGTTGATGGTAGAAAAGCGCTGAAGATTATTTTTTATCCCTTGTCGCTTCCAGACTGAAAAACGACAAGCAACAACACATAACTATGTATTTCACAAAAATCGTGTTTGGCTTGTGACACAACACTTAAAGCCCTGCTGTCACCGCAGATCACCCTAACAGCTGTCTATGTTTGCATGTCAGGAAATATGTGGCTTATCTCCGATGATGATTTCATATTCCAACTGCTGTTGAAAATATGTGTAACATGAGCAATATGTAGTCCTGCTGCAAATACCCTGCCTCCTACTGAGTGTATGCGAGTATGATCATTATCTATCCTGCCTCCCACATTAAAGGTTCATCACCTCAACTCGTCTACTGCCTTGTTGTTTACATGCCTCTGTGGAGCGGAGATGATGTGGACTGATGGACAGGTCACCAGAAGTTCACTATTCTCCACGAGACAAACAGTGGAGAGAAGACACACTCCCAAAGAGATGTTGTTCACATCAGGAGAGGAGCTGACAGGTAACATATCTGCTGCTGTTAAAAAGCTCTATCAGCAGGGGGTCACACATAGTGAACACATTTGGGTTATTTCTAAAGTGAAATAACACCCAATGTACATAACATAACCAGATATATATTGAAAATACAACAAGGATAGTTAAAAGGATACTAAAAGGAGAATTTGTTCACGTAAAAACATCGTCAGCCTTTTGAAAATGTCACAGATGGATTTCAGTGTCTTATTTGAACAATGGGAACAAGTTCATGTGTGTGATTGCATTTCTAATTTATTCAGCAAGTGTTCACCAGACATGAACACAGATTTACATGGTTTTAAACATCGCCGTTTCATAGACCAATGATCCAAAACATTGGCTTCATGGCTCAGCAGGATCTTGGGTGATTTGTATAAACAAGTCTGACTGGACACTAACTCAACCTCGACTCAAAGCTTATTGTTTGCATAGACTTTAACACATATGACATCACTGTGGTTGCAGCAGATTAATTAGTTGTAAAGCTGAGAATGAAAGATGTTTTCTCCCATACAAAACCTACCAATTACATTATGAGATGTAAATGGAACAATTAGATTTTTGTTGTGTTTCTTTCTTCTACTTTCAGAATACAGTCTCCTGCATTAATCAAGAAGTTTTATATTTGGTTCTTGAGTTATGTAATCGTCATCCCTCTTATTCAATCATTTATAAAGCTTGACATTTACAGCGGTGACGGTTAAGGGTTTTTGTGAAATTCTAATTAATAAATGTCATCCCAAAATGATCAAGTGAGTTTTTGGCACAGCAAGCAGGGTCACTGACATGAAGTCAGTCCATGAGTTGTAGACAGCTTTTAATGTGGCACATCTGTATAACAATGCATATTTTCACAAACCCCAAAAATGGTATGTTTAAAAAGATAGCTATATGATTTGATAGTTTATTTCAAACATGTACCAACACTGACAATGTTTACACATTTATATACTCTCATCTGTTCTGGAAATACAAGATACATAAAACTATTTGTGTACATATCTTCATGTGAAATTCCCTTTATAAATAAAACTAATTAATGCTTCTTCCGTGCCCTTCCATAATGCTTTTAATGTTTTATTTGAAGCACTTTGAAAGGTCTTGTACTTTAAATGTACTATACAAATAAACTTCCCTTGCCTTCTTGCCTAGCCATAAAAAGGTCTGCTCAGTGCATCCTGTCAATGCAGGAGCATTAAAACAACAGCCCTATGAAATCAACAGAAATGAAGTTGCTTAAAGGCCAGGATATCTTTGTATTTCCAGAACAGATGATGCATATGTGGATTTTTAGTGCGGGGTGAAATGTTTTTGTCTGATGTAAATGTTTGACAACTGCAAAGTCTTTTGCAATCTTCGGCAGCTTCTCCTCTGTGTTGGTTTTACAGAACAGTTGTTAGCATTAGTCTAAACTTCCCTCTGGAATGTTGTAAGTGTTTTTTCTCTGCTTGTTCATGCTTTATTTGAATGGTTTTGAGTTATACATGTTGTAGCATTTCATGTTAACTTGGAGTGAGAGCTATGCAAATGGAAACCAACTCTATAAATCAGCCAAAAGAGTTTCTCGACTGTGCATGACCTTTTCTCAGTCTGTTGTTAATTCTAGCTAAATTTACAATGAAGGGAATGACAGGGATGTCAGCACAGTGAAAATCCATGTGAATGAGACACACCAAAAGTTTTTTTTTACTGTAGGTTAACAATAGATCATTTTAGAAGGGTTTATGGCAAGTTTCTTCTTCACCACAGAATGAAGATGGAAACATAAGAGTCTCATAGATGAATATGTTTACTCAATCATCTAAACCTAATGACAACCAACTGAATGTACAACACTGTCCATTTAATGAAAAGTACAACAAAAACACAAGATTAAACCTTCCAAATCACTTCAATTGCAAAAGAAATACATTTTACAAGACAAGTTTTCTTGTCTATTTATTTGTTTAGAAAATTAATCTTCATCTAGTCTCATCATCATTACTTATCCATAAGCATCATTTAATTATAACAAAAAAAAAAACAATATTATTACCATGAGGTAATACTTGCCAACCACAACCCCATTAACCCGTCTAATACTATATGAACTATTAGTTCCCATCAGATTTTCCAATTAAAACGTACCAGATTGTGTACAACAGGGTTTTGAACAAAGTTTTTACTATAAAGTTGTACAAAAGGTCTCAGAAACTGTATGCATCAAATATGTTATATGGGCATTATATGCTTCCTTTAGGCACAATCTCATTACAAGTCATACATCAAAAGGCAATAATTTAATTGTGCTATACTTGAACATGCCTTTGATGCTATAACCATAATGCAGAACGCACTACGTAGATTGGAAAAAGGAATCTAAGAAATACAAAGTCTGTTTCTCTATGTGACTGCTCTTGTAAAGTTTAAAAGCTTTCTTGAAAGAGAAAAGCAAATATCTCTCTTTTACTCTTTACTTTGGTATCCTTTGATCTCTTTGCATCTCTTCTCCTAGTTCGATCAGTATGCTTCATTAAACCATAAAAAAGACTTTGATCAATACATAAATAAATCCATACTTTTATTTAACCCTTTGCCTTGATGAACCGTCAGGTCAGGGTCAAGTTTTCTACAAACAATTTTGCTTTATTCATCCCTCTCTCTGAGGTAAAGAAGCTTTGCTGTCAGCAGATCATAGCATGTGTAAGCTGGTACTGCTTTAAAAAGCTTCTACCATTTCTCTGACCAAAGAACATCCTAAATGTCACTTTTGGATTTGCTTAGGGTGAAAGATTTGTGGCAGGCTGACATTCACTTTGTTACTATGCCACATTGTCCTTTAGCTGACTGGGAGTAGCAGTGGCTGGTGGCACATGTACATGGAAGCCACATTTAACCTTTTGGTTAAATGCTGGGATTTTGAAGGCAACGTCTTTAGGAAGGTAATAACTAAAACTTGCACAGCGAGTTTAATTGGCTTTTAGGGTTATAAATGGGGAGTCAAACTGCCCAATTTGATTAAAGAAAATAAAATCAGTATCAAACTTGTTTGATCAATCTGAGAAAAGCAAAATAAACTGACTTTAAACTGTCTGGCTTGCTCTGGTTGTAAACTTTGTAATTTGAAAATCCCCTGCACCTTCTCAGACTCCACATGCTTTGATTCCCCTCCATTAACCAGAGAGGCTCTATTGTGAACGCCATTTTATCCTCAGTGTGTTATGATTGTTATACTGTGTCAAACCATTAGAAAGCTCTTTTCTCTGCTGTTTGGATATAATACAGCCATCGAGGGGGTCATTGTTTGCCGACCAAAAATGAATATTTTGGACACTTGTGCAGCTTAATTCCATGAATGACATTTGCTGTATTTCACATATCAACATTATGTGACAGAGACACTATGTTTCTTCAAATTGTGTGTGTTCCTCTCTCACCAGGCAGGTCATTTAATCTGAAACGGCACTTTTTTTGCAACAAATGACAAAACTGCAGGGTTGCAGACGCCTTGCTGAGAACAAATTGCAGGTTGACAAAACTTTCAAATGGGGCATGAAGATGGCAGAAGTACATTAAATATTAATCTCGATGACCTTAAAATCTTTAATCAGAATAAAGACAATAAATAAATCATGTCTATGTTTATCTACAGATGGGTAGCAAATCAAACGAACAATCAGAAAGTTTGTAATGTAATGTAAAAAGTCAGAGATCTGCTACACTTCTGTTATGATGTGGTCTTGATCTACTTGTTCCCTTTATGATACTGCGAAGGGGTCACTCCAAATCAAAGTAGTTTGGAGGGAAGTTTTATTTCCTTTCCAGGAGGAAGAGCTTCTACCAGGATGACACTGTTTCAATTTACAGAGTACCGAGCCAGCTAATGTTTAAAGAGTGTGAAAACTATATCAACTGTATCCTGCAAGACAGCAGGATATTTAAGATTTGCTCTTCCATATTCTCGATTAAAACATCAAGTGAAGGAATAAAAATGGCATATTTGCAGAAGCAGTAAAAGGATTTATTGAAACTATTTTATTATAGCCTAACATGTCAGTAAATACTTAAAAAATGATCCAAATATTCAGTCAAAGGATAAAGATTTCAAGCCTCTTATATTTCTCTATTGAGTCTCTTGGGAGCTGTACACAAATTACATAAGCCGGGTTCAGACCTGAAGCTTATTCTGTATGAATGACCGCAACTTTTGACTTTTCTTGTACATACTGAAGAAAAAGATGGAGGTGCAATACACTTGTGATGGTGGTGTTCTGACATATTTTTGTCACCTCAGTGAACAGTCTGACCATTCACCCAGAAACACCAAGCCTGGGCTAACCGGTCATCTCTGAGGACCTGAAACAAGACATTCACAGACGCAAAGCCTCAATGTCTTTCCTTCAGCTCACTTTCACATTTTGATCGACTTTCTCAGAGACTGAACTAATTGTCGAAGGACCTTTGAGAATATGTTAAGGGCTTGTTTTCATCAGTGTGGCCAGACTTGGATTAACAAGACTATATTCTGTTCAAACATTTTCAAATTCGTTTGTTAATCACATTTTTTACTGTCTCTGTTATAATTCCTCATGAATTAAATGAGTTACAATCATAAACTTTGACATTAAAAACTGTTATGTTACTCACTTTCAATAAGCTTATTTGAAGATTAACGTTTTCAGTTTCACACAAAAATCTTAGCACCTAAGCAAACAATTTTGAATTACTAAAAGTAAATGTAAGATTTGGACCATCTGATTGATATGTTTTTAGTGAAGTCCTATTTCACGATCTTGTGAACTATTGTAGCAGCCACAAAGTAATCTTTGTTCAGTGAGCAAACGAAGCAACCATATCAGCCTGCACCTCCGGAGGTAATCCACTGTGAAGATTAAGATGTGTTTTGGATAGCTAGACTGTTGTAGGAGCATCTTTTTGAGGGGTCAGCTCCTCACAAAATCACAAAAGCTGTAACTCAACCTCAAACATTAATAATTTCGACACTGTACTCAGACAATAGAAGGGTGTTCTTCTGGGAAATTTCTCATACCAGACACTCCATATGCTTTAGTCATCCATTAAAAGGGCCTTGAAGACCAATTTGTTGTAACATGGCACTTTACAAATAAAGCTGGATTGAATTGAAAAATGACTTTATGAGCATTATGAGCTGGATGTATCATCTGGTTTTTACTTCACTGTACAGACAGACGTATTGAAAATTTGTTAGATTTTTCAACAGTGTGCATTTTTTATTTGTACGTAACCATGATCATGTGAATCAGTTAAACATCAGCAGACATGTACAAATATAAAACAGGTTTTTCACTCACTGCCCCTGTAGATCCCAACTAAAAAAATTTCACTGCTGAATGAATACAAACCAAAACGGTACAGATAATTCATTAAAACAGTGGTATTTCAGTAACATTAAACTTTTTGGCAATCATTTCCTCTTCACCTCATTGAACTCTTCATTACAGCAGGGATTTGACCATTTTCAACAAAATGTAACCAAAATACTAGCCCCTAAATTGTACTAAAGGTTGCCTCTAGAGGACAAATAGTCTTAGGCTTAAAAGACAAGATCTTTCACAGATACTGTGGCTGCAAGGCTGCATACATTGGGCATAATCAGTCCAGTTTGTTCTTATGCAAGGTCACTATTAACCTATGTCTATTGAAGTCAAAGTAATCTATCCAAAGATGTTCAGTACCTGGAATTATACATTGCTCCTTGAAACCAAAGAGATGCTTATTTTGATGGAGAGCAGAAGAGAATTATCTTTGATAAGGTGTTCAAATAGAGCTTATTCATCAGATCTGTCATGATTACTAAACAGGATCTAAACTGATATAAGACCTCTCAGAACCCTCTTTATGCGTTTAACTAAAGGAAATCTCACCATTCTATAAGGGGTATGATCAGAATGACTGAAAATAAACTGCTGGATAACAAGGATGTTTGGTCAGGTTTCCTTCATGGTGGCAAAAAGTAATAGCACTTCTTTAACTAGAGGGTGGATATTGCTTTCGTTTATTATCTCTTAATCACCCATCAGCTTTCAACCAGATGTTTTTTGGCAGGATGCTTGCCTAATATCCTTTTTCTGTTACTGGAGCTAAGCTACTTTAGTTAATGGGTTAGTAATTAACATTATTGATTTTCTGCATAATTATGTCATCACAATGAATAATTCACAGAAAAGAATCAACAGAGGAATTGTAGAGATCGGAGTGAGGCACTTCTAATCCTGATGTGTTTGTGAAAGCCTGCCCTCTCACAACCGTGTCGCCCCACTGGAGTCAAAACAGCAGAGCTGTTGGTGACTATCCTCCATTATGAGGCCTCATCTCTAATGGGGCCCAGTAAACTCAGTGTCCAGTGAACCACGACTCCCTCACCCTTTCATTTGTCCTTTTTCTCTTTCCTTCTTTTTCTCAGAAACAAATAGTATAACAAAATGTCCTTCCAGAATTTTAGGGGATTTTAAACTTATCCACCCTCAATGAAATGTAATAATCATCCTTTGACAAGTTTTGTTCTGCATGCAGGGAAATTTCAGCATTGCTGGGAGACTGCACACATACACACACACACACACACACACACAAAATGGTTTGATAAATGCTCTCAATCACATTGGAACAAAATCTTGCTCCGTCAAATCTCAAAATGTAAAAAGAGGAATCTTACTGCAGATGGATGATGGTCCTAAATGTATGACTCATCCTCTTCAGTTGTGAACCGCTCATTTCTCTCTCACATTGCTCCATTTGTTCCCCACTTAAAACTGTCCAGTGGAGCAGAAAGGCCATAAAAAGATCTTAGAAAAAGAAGCAACCTGCTTTGCTGTGAATGATTACATAATAGCAAGCAGAACACACTTTTGTTGAACAGTGTGCAGCAGTGCAAAGAGACTTTGTACGTAGTCTTTCATGACTTGACAGTAACTTTGACTATGTAAATAAATGTTAATATCATTATATATAATAAATTTGTTTAACCAAGTTTTAGAAAATGCCACTGAGGTCGTGATCGCTCTTTCAAAGGTGACCTGGTTGGGAGGTCAGCAGAGCACATTTTAAAATCAAGACACAAAAGACTATAAATTACCAATCAATACATTAATGGATTTATACAGTTGGCAGATTTTAAAGTGCAAGGAATGATTTAATGAGCAACTACTTAATCAAAAATATAGACACTGTAAGATTCTAACTGGAAAGTAATAAAGAACAAAAGGTATTAAATGAAATGAGTTCAGACGTTTCCATTTCAGATAGTAATGAATTCCAAGCTGAAGGTGCAGAAACATTAAAAGCTTGTCTCACAAATTCAATCAGGACTCTGGGAATATTGAGATAGAAACTATTCGCATAATGATGACTGTTTTTTTGGAGCAGACCTGAAAGATAGGAGGAACCCATCCAAGTCTATAAATCAATGACAGCCAGCGCATTTATGGGAACTCTGAGAGGGCGAGTTACCTTTAGCATTAAAATCACTGTGATGAGTGGGCTGACCACAACCAGCAACAAATCTTAAAGCTGAATGGTAAACTGTGTTCAAAGAATGAATGCATTTGGTTTCAGCACTCATTTTAAAAAGCATCTCCATAATCTAACCATTGTGCAGAGACAAGATACTTTCATGCGCTGAGGGAAAAGCAGATTCAGTTAGCTTTACCTTTAGTTTGGGAACCAAATTGTCTTGAAAGACAGCTCATAATATAATCAATAGTTTGACAAGTTATAAACACGTCCTGTGAGAGGTTTCACTAAAAGGCAGCCAGTATGAAATTTTTTATGTCAGTGTTTTTACCTCCAATCCACTGGTCAAGTGATTTTATTCCTACTTCCCCTGAAACAAGCCTATGATTACAACAGCAGAAAAGTTCTACCTGCAGGCTGTATTGGAGCACCGCTCTAATGATTTTTTGAGTTATAGGCTCTTGTTTATCATTTTTAATTCTACTGTTTGCATCAGCCCAACTCAGCAGGACTGAGACTCAGCAACCAGCCATCTTGCCAACAGTAACATGGATCAAGCTCATCTCTTTATAGCTGGATATTGATTATGTCTGTTCCAGAGACATTATGGTAGGTGAAGATTTGTCTCTGCAAAGAGAAGGTGAGCCACTGCACTCTTCATTGCAACATCCCCAGAGAACATGTTGGCATACACTCAGATATTTCCATCAGTGCAGATAAATGTCTTCTGCAGTCATTTGACAGTGGATTAAATGCAGATTTGACACGTTCTTCTTGCTTTCTTGGAAGGTAAGCATTAGCAGTTGTTAGTGAATTTTATGACCAGTGAAAAATTTAAATGTAACTAATAACAACAAACTTATATTTATGCAGAACTAAACTTGTAACTGAGGATCATTATCAGAAAAGTCATTTGTGGGACAAGTTCTTACTGCAGTGCTGCTGAAGTTGCTGGATTTTCTTCCCCAAACTGTATAAATTACAAAGTCAGAGTGTCATACTGTAAGTATGCCCTTAATGTCTGTAGCAACCAGAGAAGCTGGTCTTCAGAAGCTTACAGGAGCCGTTTGGTTGGTTGCATCTGTTGGTCCTACAGCAGGTGTTTTGACAGAGGGTCTGCTATACTACTTCCTGCAAAATGTGAGTTATTAAATGCTTATTTTTGTCACTCTGCTGATTTGCCGTCCTCCACTGCAGCATAAAATACTGTCGCTGGATGATTTATTTTGCCACTTACCATCGATCACTAAAGTAGTATGAAAAACCCACACATTTCCTCAATTGGCCAGATGGAGGATCAGAAATATGATTGTGCATGTAATCCTAGAGACTTATGACTTCAGATGGTGTGTGTGCACCAAAGCAGTCTTCAGCATTAAAAAGGCTTCTGTGATATATGATGGCAAGGCCAAGAGACGGTCAGGCTGCAACACACAGCGAGAGGTGGGTGTGATGGATATGGAGATGGATAGAAACGGTGTTGGCGAAGTGTGAAGAGATGTAAAGGGAATACACTAGAAATAGATCACACAGATAGAGGTACTGTATAGATATAAGGTTAAACTGTAAAAATAGGGGATACTGAACAAAAGAAGAATGATGTCAGCATTATTGTGATCATCTTTTATGTTCTGCCCTTTGACTTTGTTGATGAACAGTGTATTGAGAATGATTATTAATACCTGATGAGGTTTGGGTTTTTCGGGTCTCTTTGATTCTGATTATCAACAGAATGATTGAATAATGTTTTTGATAAACAGGCTCCCATCAGTCAAATCCCTCAAGGCCAGCTCAGGAAAGGTCAGATTGAGCTCTGTGTTGTCCGTCACCTGCACACTGTTTACTTCAAACTGACCTGTTGTTTCTATTGAATGTCTCAGCCTTAATCCAAAGAGTCTGGCAGCCACATTTTAAAGTCAAGGATTTATTCCAAACTTTGCCGCTCCTAAACAACATTAAATCTCCAAATACCTCTTAACTCATGGGCAAGTTTTATTTTTCCATTCCAATTCCAATATCCATTCCTCTGCACTTGACCCTGGAGAGATTTTTAACTCCATTTTTTGTGAGCTCTTACATCCATGATTCTCATTAAATCTTTCTCCCGAAGCTGGCAGAAAGAGGAAGAAAGAAAAGAGGAAACTCTATGGGTTTGGTCATTTGTGTGTGAGCGAGGTATGTGATCCCATTACCATCAGGTTGATTTCCTGCAATTCTTATTATAGACTTTCCAAGAAATTAGTTTTGGTCCACATGTCAAAACATATTAATATGAAATAGTATTAAGGTTTTAATTTGAGCGAGTGTGTGTGTGAGTGTATGTCAGTTTTTATAAATCCAGGTTTTAAGGAATAAGAAATTAACATTTAATCTTTTATTCTCAGTCTGCAACTTGTATACTTTTGGAAAATATGACAAATTGTTCATGTACTTCAATTTCAGGTAATATGATAAAATTGTAGGGCAGATTTATGTGGAGTTTGCGTCTTTAAAAGACATTGAATTGCCTTGAACCTTAAAATGTGCTATGCAAATAAACTTGTCTTGCCTTCTCACTAAGCAGGCGTGGGTTCTCTCTGTTTACACTGGCTTCCTCCAACAGTTCATAATTATACAAGGTTAGGTTACTTAGGTTGTGTTAGTGATAGTTTTTCTGTCTGTGTTGCTCCTGTGACGGACTGTTGACCTAACTAAGGTGTCCACCCTGTCACTTAAGTAGAGGCTGGGAAAGTCGCCAGTCCCAACCTCCTGAGACCCTTAATTTGAAAAAGTGTGAACAGGCAATGATGGATGAAGATATCATATATTTGGGTATCATACATTTTTACCACTTTGATCTCAAGAATTTGTTGACACATTAGATGGTGCAGCATGTGTCTTTAAAGAATGAATGTACTACTTGTTTATGGGCACATTATATCTACAGTGGTGGCTAATAAGATCAGTATGTTGTGGACCATTATTCATTTGTTGTGCTCAGTCCAGCAGAATTAACTTCATTGTATTTGGCTCAGAATGAGCAAAGAATGAGCCAAATTCAATGAGCTAATAAGCATCTGACTGACTCCACATTGAAAAATGATTTTGGTGTTTTTAAAAAATGCATTATTTCAATATTTCATCAAACTTTTTTCTTGTAATTTGTCAATTCATACAGTTCAATAGGTAGATTTCCACTTCTTCCACTGCAGACTCTAACATGTGGATGTCTATAAAGATCTGGCCTTATTCTTAAGATTTAAAAATGGCCTACTAATTACCATTATCAAAGTTAAACTGCAGATTTTAAATTTAATTTAACTGCAGAGTTAAATTGCATTTTTTTAACATTCTAGTATGAAAGCCTACACTTCCAGCTGTTGAAAACACCGATGAACCTAAAATGGAAATGTTATTCAGAACACCATACATTTAGAAGTTCATGTACGTAACATGCAAAATAACTACATTTGACTTTTGACCTCTGTATCAATGAGACCATCTAGCTTGAAGATGTCAGGTAGGTGAAAGATTGTTAATGAAACAAAAGACCACCGTGAGACACTCCATAGTTCATTTACTCCAGGCTAGATCATAAAATTACACTTGTTGCATATTCTGTGTGACCCGGTATTTTAAGTTTGTTGGAGATCCACCTGTTGAAGCCAACTTGCAGTAACGCCACTAATGGATATTTAGCTACCATCATCTCTGTAATGTTTGCTGCCCATATAAAAGGAGGAGTTGTAATTTCACCAAAAATGAAGATCAAATTTACCAAAACACCTTTATCACATTTGGCATTAGATACTGTAGGGAAACACTTTTATGTTGTACCTGATGTGAATGTGTCATTGATTTAGTTCATGACATCATGGACCAGGTTAGCCAACTTGAAACACACTTAAAGGTACAGTGTGCAAGAATTACTGACATCTAGTGGTAAAGATGGACATAGCTATAACTTCACACGCCAAGCACAGCTGTGAATGGATGGTGGCCATCTGTGGCCAAAATGTTTTTATCTGCTAATGGAGCCAGTGGCCTCAAATGCAGCAATGACAGCACTACAAGTAGCAATTTAAAAAATGTGTACACGTGAACTGTCATTATCTATGTATCTTTTATGGCGTAATTTACCACAAACAGTGCTCTACCACCTGTCAAACAAATGGTGTTTGACAGATGGTGCAGTTTTAAAGCTCAGAAGGTCTCACTTCACCCAGAGTTTGTTCATCCATACACCGTAGTGAAAATAGTTGCAAAAATCCAGCATCAAGAACACATTAACTTAACAAATAAATGCAGCAAATCAGTTAATTAAAGGCCAATAATAAGTTATCCACCCCAGCATAACAGAAATAAAAGGTCATATAAGAGAAAGAAAATTTAACAAAAGACAAAGAATCCATTTTCTCTGATTGTTGCGTAGTCTGACTACAAATTACTGACCATGTGGGATCCCTGTTCACACAGCTACTTCCCTGAAGTCACATAAGCTCCTGCCAAAGTGCAATATGTGCTTTCATGTTCACAGTCCTCCTGAGGGGTATTGCTTCATGAGACAGTGGTGGGCTCACACTGCTACAGACATAATCCTGTGGTTTTCTCCTCTGAAAAAGAAATCGATGAGGCACAGGTCACACATAAGCTACAGGAAATGTGAGTCTGTGTGAATGTTGTGTATGTGTGTACAACAGTACCAAACAGTGACAGTGAGATAGAGTAACCCACTGTTGATATTCACAGTGAGAGGTGAGAACACACTCACAGTTTGTGCTGTGAGGTAAGGGCACAGCTGCAGAACACATTGGAGAATGTTGCTGCCAAACAAATTAAACTGTAATCAATAACGCTGGAAGGTGCTGCAGATGAGAGTTTTCAGAGAAATGTACAATACTTACACTCACAATGGTATTCTGTGATGAGATCATGATCTAGTGATGTAGGGAGGGGGAAGGTGGGAAAAGCTCTACAGGGCAACACCTGAGTCCAACTGGATTCACAGCAGTCTGACTAGTGCTTAATTATGGTGTCCCTTCCTGTTTAATTTCTTGCTTTTGTTGTTCTCACTCTCAGAAGTCCCTTTGGAGAAAACCCATCCATCCATTTTCTGAGCCGCTTAATCCAAATCAGGTTGCAGATGGGCTGGAGGCTATCCCAGCAAATAGCAGGCCAGAGGCGGGGTACACCCTGGACAGGTCGCCAGTCCATCGCCGTTGGAGACAGTGTCTGTTAAACAACTGTAGAATAGAACACAATAGAACAGAGTTGTGATCAATCGATGTTGAGGATAAATGGAAAGTTCAGTCTTTTTTCAAATTTAATATAACCATTTAAGAGCTCATTACACTACATGGTAGTATTAAGTTTTTATTTGATCTGTATTGATAAGTGACTGTAAATCCTTACACAAGAGAGTCTGCTCTGCCTCTAACACTGCCTAGAAGAAGTTCCCCGGGACCACAAGTCACTAGATCTCCACTGCAACAAGGTTATATCTTTTTTCTTTTCTGTCTGTATTCCCCCCTTAATTTCATGACCAATTATCTTCTCATGGCGTCAAATAAAGGACTCCTATCTGTCCTTATCAGATCACAGTGCTGCATTCAATACTATTGATCACAACATTCCACTACAAAGACTTGAACATGTTACTGTGATTAAAGGAACTGGTTTAGGCCGGTTTAAGTCAAATTGATCACATAGATTTCAGCAATGGAGTTCCTCTGGGTTCTGTACTTAGACTGATACCATGCATTTTATTCAATTCTTTCTTTAAGTAGCCTAATATTATAACACAGGATGACATACATTTTCACTGTTATTTGGAATTTGGATTGAACTAAGATATACATTAAGTCTGATAGGTAAAGATCTTATAGGTCCTTACATTCCCAACAGAGCTCTACAAGTCTACTTGTGGTTCCCAGAGTCTGTAGGGGGAGAATGGGAGGTAGAGCCCATGGTTATCAGGCTCCTCTCTAATGGAACCAGTTCCCAGTTTGGGCTTGGGAGGTAGACACCCTCTCTACCTTCAAGATTAGAATTAAACCCTTCCTTATTGATAAATATTATATTTAGGGCTGGTTGAGTCATCACTTATTTGCTGCCATCGGCTTAAGCCACGTTTCCACAGAGGAGTACGGGTCGGGTCAGTACGGGTCGGTACGGTCCTGAATGGTTGGGCCCATTCAGAGAAGCGTTTCCACTAAAAGCGGGCCACCTCCGGCATGCGTGGCTTCTCGCGCGGCATCATGCTAGCACGACACCAACACACGTGAGGCTAAAACAACATGAGTTATGTCTATATAAACGTTTTAATTCCTCACCGCTCATCCGGCTGATTTTACGTGACTTCAGCTCCAAATGTGGGAGGAAACGTTGAAGCTGCTGATGTTTGGAGCCTTTTTTATTCTTTACTTTCCAGCATGAACTGAACGGAGTTTGTGTCGCACTGCTTTGTGAGTTGTTTTGTTTTTGTTTCTGTCTGCGAATCAGTCTGTCTGCGAGCCAGCAGCTCCGCACAAACCGTACCGTTCCATTTTTGATGGACCCACAACTGAAGTGGGGCCATAAATGGTCCGTAACGGGTCAGTTTAATGGGTCGCTCCCACAATGGAAACACTCAAAATAGCGACCCGACCCGTACCGATCCGTACCGACCCGCTCAGTGGAAACAAGGAACTAGACTGCTGAGGGGCGACCCATGACACACTCACTTTAGCACTTCTTTATCATCTCTCTGCTCTTTATTTCCACATATAAACTTACAGTTTTTTACAGTGTTGGCATTAAATGAAATTGTTGCCTTTGATTAATGGAGCTATATAAATAAAGCAAATTTGAACTGAATCTTCCCCTCATCCTTTCTTCATGGAACATCTACAGTACTTGTTGCTAGAAGAGAAGCATCAAATCACCTAAACCATTTGCTGCTTTTATTTCATTCCCATCACGGTCCTCTTTCAGCCTCATTCAGTCTCAGCTGGGCTCCAAACTGAGCGACTTCATCTCGAATGTCTTTCTTCATACCCTAATTAATAATGATGTGGGTTTCATCTCCACTAGCAAGATTGTCCCTTGCAGCAGCCTCCTGTGGAGGAAGGGTCATCTTTACAATTATTTCTGTTCTGAAAGCAAGCCTTTCCATACGTTCTAAATGATGATCATTTTCTTATTGTTTTTTTTTTTTTAAATGATCAAGTAATTAAAAATGAAAACACTGGATTGTGCTGTGAATGTTATCGATGCTTTAGAGTCAGCATTCTCTTTTAGGTGATTTCTTTACCATTGAAAAATAGAGCATGACACATGCTTACATTTTCAAAGATCTCATTTCAGCATTTCTCTTTAAATGCAAACACTTTAACCCCTTAAGGATCCTGGCCTAATGTTATCCAATGGCAAATATGCCGTGAGGCCGTTGGGTCCCAGTGCCGTTGGATCCTGAAGGGCTTTCATAACTTCATGAATTCACAGGAGCAACACCTTGGCATTAAGTCCCATAAATCTTCTATAGAAAAATAAGTTTTGATCATTCTGATAATACATAGTGAAGAAAAAAAAAATAGTGAAGACATCTACATGATCTTACACAAGAAACGTTGTGACTGATCGATGGATATTCTTTCCTGTGTTAAGAGTCATTTTATCCTACCTAAGGTAAGAAATGATTTAGGATGTTTACACAGCTGGACCATCAATCAACTCAGACACCTAGTTATAAGAGCAAAACAATAGAGGCTGACATGCTTCTGTACACAGTCTGAGGGTTTGGACTATTGACATATGGCTATTGAAAACTTGGATAACACCCAAAATGCCAGCATATGATCTTCATAGGTTGTTTGATTTTATCCATCAAAAATCTTCACAAAAGACCAGCTAATTGCAGCCCATCCAACTTCTTCACCTTCACCTGTGACTGTAACGCAAACCGCTCCCAGTGCTGGTGCCTTTGCTACAGTATTACTTATGAGTAGACTGTTATCTCCCTGCAATAAATCATATCCTGCAAGGTTTCAGGACAAGACTGTTTCTCAACAAGACTTGATTAGAGATCTTTTCCTGTCAGTTGCAAATACGAGCACTTTTCCTCTGCTGGATATGATTGCTATGTGTTATTATATAGCAGCAGTTCCCAGTCATGGTGCTCTCATTATGACTGGGTACATTTTTTGTGAGTGTCTGGGTACATTTTTTGTGAGTGTCAGTAAATTGCATGCAAGAGATGAGAAGGCCAGGTGAGGAAAAAATTTTAATGTTCCCTCGAAAATTCTCTCGTCTCTATACATCACCAGCCATGTGACAAAGAAACTCTGATAAAATCACTTAATATTGATAAACCGGACTATTTTTGGAGTGATGGACCAGGTTGTCATCTTTATGGGAACTCAGCAAACCTCAGTGTGTTCTTAGGGAGTTTTTTGGACTGAGCAGTCTCATAATGTTCCAATTTATTCTTTAACAAACCATCCCAAAAAATGCAATATTCCTCAAAAACACAGCCATGGAGAGAACTGATGTTTCTGTTTTAGAAAGAAGTTATGAAACATAATGACAAACCTTATAGTTATTAAAACTGGATAAGTTCAAGCAAACAAGCTGGAATGTAGGACGGCCAAAAATGTTTGCTTTAATGTGTTTAGAAATGGTCCAAATGAGCATTCTTCTCAGGCTGGTATGCGTAACAGAGTCATTAATTCTGGGAAGAAAATAGGGAAAAAAATAATTTTTTCCTACTTGCTACATTCCTACATATTTCTTTCGTAGCTTTCTTTTTCATAAGTGAAGAATCTTACACAGAGATATATGATACCCATTTTGTTTGCACTATGGATTGACAAAACTTTTTAATTAAATAAGGAAATTACAGTAAACCACTGGCAAAATCTGTTTCAATGTCTAATGATATTTTTGGTCTTTTTCTTCTCATAAAACACTTTCACAGTTAGAAATTATGATCAAATAAATGTAATCTTTCTTAGTGAACAGCTGGTGAGCAAAAGTAAGCCAAAGAGCCATTATCAATGCAGACTGCGTTACAGGGGGACATATTTCTTTAACACATGCAGATCATGGACTGCATTTTATATCATACTGCAGTTTAATAAATAAAAAAAATGTACCCACCAAAGGTAGTTTTAAGTTAACAGCTAATGTGACTTTTTTATGAAGAAAAGAGGTTTGATGTATTACAGAAGGATCATCGTCATCAGTCATATAGCTTTTTGATCGGACCTCTTCAACCCTCTTTTCGTGCGCATTCCTACAGGCCCTCAGACAAGACATGGCATGTCACATTAGATCCCAGTGATGTTTGCAACTTCAGTGTGATGCAATGGATTCCGTTATTTCAGTTTTTGGCATAAACGTCTTTACTGCTGACACAACTGTATAACTGTGTGCTGTCTTGGGAAATACATGACAGTTCTATCCCATGGGCCTTTCTCTGCGTTCTCTGTCTTCTTCCTGTCTACTAACAATCAAATGGCAGACTACCATGTGTAACTGAATGTCCCTGTGCAGAGCTGCATATACTCCAACAATATAAATGTGGTTAAAACAATGTAGACCTAGACCTAAATGTAGTATTTATTCCTAGAACACAATCCTACCTCACCATCCTAACCCTGTACAGATAAAAACACTGAAAAGGAAAGTACGCCACCAAGTGTTTTGAACTGTTACTACACACAAAACTTACAGTGGATCCTTTACTGACATCCAATCATCTTTAAATATTGCTCATTATAATTTTTCTCAGTCACTTTGATGCATTTCTTACAACAGAATGAACTTTTTCATCACTATTCTTCTAATCACTATCAATTATCTGTGCACACCAGAGCAGCATTTGTCATTGCTCTGATCCAATTGCAAATGCTTTTGGGCATGTAGCTTTTGCTTTCATACAATTCTCTACTATTTCATCACATTTTCCTTTGCTTTGATTGTATCAGTCAAAATGAACTAACTTTACAACGGCAGAATAGTCAATACCTATAAAACTAATAGTCCTCCGTTCATTGCTTGAGTCAGACATACAAAGAGTTACACCACTTCTCAACATCTGTCAAGCAGATTTTAAGCATTTCGTCATATTTTCCTGGAATGTCTCTTAAATTGATCAACTGCTCTCAGCTGACCCGTCGATGCAGGGTGAGATGAGATCACAGCAGAGTACTGCAGATGGTGGACTCGCCACCCAAGGAGAAACTTTCCCTGCTGCATCACAAGGGTTGATAACAGATGTGATGTGGGTGAAAATATGTGGCCAGACAGGTACATCCTGATGTACAGCAATGATTCTTTTATCCATTCATCTTATACATTGCTCTGTATAATACGGTCAGTGCATACATCCAGTGGAGTAAAATGTACTCCACTGGCAGTATATCATTTAGTTCTGCTATACCCAAAGGTTGATACTCTTAAGTTTGTTCTGTAGAAGTGAATGAAATGTTTTATCTGTCACAATGAAAACATAACAAATTGAGGACCTTGTTGGCTTCTGGTGACAGGACTTTTCATTTTAACAGGTTATCCACCAGGTTCTGTACTAATTGTTCTGAGAAACATACCAACAAGCTCCTAGCTGTGAAGATTTGGTTGAATTGCTGATTTTTTTCTGTTTAATTTATGCACAGCATAATCCATTTCTTGTTATTAGTACCTCACTGTAATCCCTTGGGTGCAATACCTTTCTGTTGCATACAGTTAGTGAGGACATTAATCATGACTATTTTGCATTGCAGTAAGCCACAACAAAAAGCTTGAATTCAAAGTACCACCTTTTTGTGAATTCCTGCAACTTTTTAGACAGCTGAAGAAATACATTCTGAATGAAAATGTGCCTTTCTCCCTAAGATATATGAGTAATAAATATTTAGAGTTCTGTTGATCATCCATCTAAAGAACTCTGGACATGTTTGCTCATTTGATGATAGTTCTTTTTTTTCCTGCAAATGTCAGACATACCTTCTTTTAATCTCATCTTACAAGGCTTTTTAAGTATGATGGAAAAATATTACAAAATGTAATCTTGACCAGCAGTGCCTTAGGATATGAAACTAAAACAAACTATTAACCATTATGTTTGCTCAATGAATCTCAGGATAGATGACATAATGCAAAACATACAGAAGATACTCAGTTACTACTTTATTAAAAAATAACATTCAATAAGCAATTATACATCACTGTACAGCGGTTAGTGTGCAGGAGAGGAAAGATGTCCTCTATGAAAACTTTTGAACTTGTGTTTTTTGTTCATTTGTTTTGATAGATGCTGTTTTGTTTTTTGCTTTATTTTTTTATATTAAGTTCAAATTAAATTTCTCAATCAAAGACTGAGCGAGGGGGTCTGCTGGTCAGCTCTAAAGACTTTGCTGGATTTGTCTCAAACTGCATTCATCACATGTGGAGAGATAACTGAAACGACTGAGCTCTGAAAGGTACATTTCATTCAGTACATCTTTTTATGATACTTCCCAAAAATATGTCCATGTCTCCTTTAAGCATGGGTTAGCCACAACTGACAAGCCCAGAGTACTTTTTTTATGATAACCAGCCCTTATTTTGTCTGAAATGACCTTATGCTTTGAACACAGCATTTATCTTGAGGGCTAAAAAAGAACGATAAACAAAAATGGCAAGACCTATTCCTAAGGGAGCAGTCAGATGTGGAGAGGAAGTACTTTGTTAAATGACAATCCGACTGTCAATTGAGAAAATGAAACACAACTGAGGCTCTCTTAAAGCGCCCCATATGGTTGCAGTTGTTCAAACACAGGTGCACATTAACCTTCCCAGCTTCAACCTCTGAAAACCAAAGATGCTTACAGTAATACTGCATGGTATATCGATTTAAGAGGAAGTTTCTGCATCTTCCAGGACAGATGCTGTAGTGCACGTTGCATTTTAAAAATATAAACCCACAGCATTCTTAAATGTGTGGCAAGTCATAAGTTGTGGTAGCTATTTTACATGATATCACAACATTTCACTTAAAAGTGGTGCAGTCTCATGACCGATTACTTCTTGTAATGCATGAAGCATGAGGTTCGATGGTAGTGTTTTACTCTCCCAATACAGAGCAAAAGGTAGAGATGACTAAATAGAGAAACGGTGGGGGTAGGCCATAGGGTTGTACCATGAAACAAGTTCAACACTCAAAAAAATGGATGTGCACAAAAGCTATTTTGGGGTTTATTTGATGATTACAAAATATTTTAAAATATTCTTTCTAAAAAAATCACAAATCTGAATTTGCTCAGTATGACAATGTTAATCTTTTTAATAGAGTGTGATTAATGTAAAATTTATTCCAACAAAAAACACTGCTGCTACAACTAACTTTAGAAAGGAACTGTCAGAATTTATCAACTTAATTAGTACATTAGAATATTTAATAAGTCACTTGTTGTGAATGAATTTTCTGTCATTGTCTGCGGTTCCTGTCTGACAAGACAGCAGCTCATAAACTTGATACATGATCATCATCAAGAGCCACATTTAGCTCTGACACAGTCACATGTGTGTTAGATGTGGAAGAGGAAAAAGTCAAACCTAAAAGTAATTTTATAATGCCCACGATTTATGTCAAAAAATGATGAGCGATTTGTTTTATGTTCATTCTACCACCTGCAACATCAGCACTGCAGAACAGACGAAACATAAAAACAGTCTGGATTACAAGTCAATGCAGGCAAAGTTCCCAAAGCTACGTGAGCGCTTGCTCTGCTGCATCTAAATGGGTTTGTAGATAGTATGACGCAAAAACAGCTCAGCAGGTTTACATGTGCTGCCGATCACCTTGGCTTAACAGGTCATCTTCTCACAAAATTATGGAGAAAGGGGTCAACTTTTTTTAACATAGAAAATAAAAATGATGGATCAACCTTATAATCTATTAAGTGTGAGTATGCAACAGTCAGTGTTGTGTTACAGCTGACTGTTGCATCCATGCATAGCAGCAAGGGCTCAGGTGGTTCTCTGCCAGTTTCAATCCCGCTCCGTCAGTCAGTCTGTCATCATTCCCTCAGGCAAGACATTTCACCGACTCTCCTTCCCTAGTGTCAGCAATGCTGGTAAATGAATGTTTGCAGAGGGGGTGAATGGCAAAAAAATAATAAAAAGGGGCTAAAAGCAGATTGGCTGCCTCTTTCCATGGGCCTGCTCCAGGGCAGCTTACCCCACCAGAAAAGACTGTGGAGTAACTGAGTAATTGGTTCACTAGTGAGTTGGGTGCCTCAAAGAGCACTACAGAAAACAAATCTATTATCATTTCAGGTAAATTTGACAACTGAAAACAGAATTGAAATGCAGCCGAATTATTAGTCACTTTTGGATATGGTTGACAATCTTAATCCTAAGAAACTGTTTTCATTGTCAGGCATTAATATGGACCCAAATATTTCGGCTTCAAAACAAGGCAGCACTTTTTGTTTAATCCGATACTTTGAACATTATCTGTGTAAATGGAAGCTATGTGTCCAGCATGAGTTTCCATGATGTTTTAACATGGTTAAAATAAAAAAGGGCCACAATTATGTCACAAAAACTTGAACTAAAGGCTCCACATATACCTCCCAATCTCAAACCCATTTCTTCTTTCTTCATAGTGCACCACTCCGATTCTCTGTTCTTAAGTTCACCATTTATTGAGTGACACAGCTTAAAAATTGATTTTCAAGATCTTTTTTTTTGCTTTCTTTTTAACACAAATACAAAAAAAAAATACTGGCAGTGTTGGCTTAAGACAGATAGCACACAGGCAGATCAATCCTCTACTTTAACTGAAAACATTAAGAACTCATGTCTATACTGACAAAATTTTAGGCCTTAACAAAATAATCACATATTTGACATCGGGTCTGCAGTTTTTAAGGGTATAAAGTGACTGGCCAATAAATTGAATGTGCTGAATGTTCTTGCATTTCTTGATAAGTTTCTGTATCTGTGGAAGACTTCATACTAATTTTAATGACTAGAAACAGCTAAATAATTCCGAAAGGCTAGCTAATAACTAAAGTGTGTCTTAAGGGTTTTATATTTTGTGAAAATACAAAATTGAGTAAATGGCATACTAAACTAACTAATACAGGTTCTACGGAGGGACTGAGAAGTGTTAAGTTAGATAAAAAATAGTGTTATTTAAGAGTTGCAGAATACAAAGTCCTTGGAAAGTAGAAAGAAAAGCCCTGTCAACAGCAGCAATTTCATCTTTTTATAGAAAAGTTTCCCACATCAACTTGATTCATAAACCAGGTCGTTAACACTTGCATCATTGCCCTGAGAAGTAGGTTCCCTCACGGCTGTGGGTTTGAAGATGCCGTTTGATTTTGTCAGAGCGGCTGAAGCACTTGCCACAAACAGGGCAACTGTACGGCTTCTCGCCTGTATGGATCCTCATGTGGACCTTTAGATGAGCCATCTGTGTGAATCCCTTTCCACAAATCTGGCAGCGGAATGGTTTTTCTCCTGTGTGGCTCCGCTGGTGCTCCTGAAGTCTACCGGAGGAGCTGCAGCATTTTCCACATACTCCACAGCGGTATGGTTTTTCCCGAGTGTGCACTTGTACGTGCACATGCAAATGGCCAATGTGACTAAATGCCTCACCGCAAACCTTGCAGCAAAAAGATGACATGTGACCCTGCAGGGGAGATTTTTGATGAGGGCAGTCTACAGCATTGGCTGCTTGAGCACGCATGACAGCAGCCTGCCCTCTGTTAGCTCCATTTACAGTTCCCTTTGCACCAACCATCTGTCCACTGTTCTCCACCCCAATTATATCAATATTGTTCTCATTTGAGCAGTTCGGATTGACAGGTGCGAGAGGCTGAGCACCACTGTTTGATGAAGTGGAACCCCTATGGCCCCCTCCATTCTCTGCCTTCACATGTCTTGGTGCACCTCGAGATCCAAGGTCCCTTTCCCTGTTCTCCACACCTTGATTTTGAGGGAGACTGGATGTGTGGGGGCCATCCTGGGGGTATTCATTTGGAACACGTGGAGGAGTGAACATATTCTCTGGTGTGTTACAAGATGCATGACCCCGAAGCTGATCATCTCCTTGGTTCACACGCAGATCTCTTTTGTCCTTGATCTGAATAGGAATGCGCTCTTCATGCCCCATGCTTGGACTCCATTCACGACGCGGATGTTCACCATCTTCTTCATCCAACAGCGCCATGGACGGGCGATCTGAGACGAGAGTGGCAGGAAAAGGATTAGTTGAAATGATGACATTACAGCAAATATAAAATTACCATGAGTTCAGATTTTTTGAAAGTTTACTTATGATTTTCATTTGAATATTTTGAATATTAAGTTTTACTCACAGAGAGTACGCGTCTAGAAACGGCTACTGAAGATGTTAACAGACACATTTTCCCTGTGGTACTTATGAACGAGTACTGTAAATGATTAGAAAATGGTCAAGTGTTTAACTAGGCAGGTTTCTAGCTGAAATACTCAAAGTATGTTCTCAACAATCACCAAGACAGCCAGCTCATTTTAGTGAATTTGTAAACTTTATGCAACTAAATTCACCTAACACAATATCTAATGATGATGCTTCATTACTTCATAAGATGTAAAAAAACAACACCATTGCCTTTCAGCAATTGGCTGAAAATTAACAAAAAGGTTCAGGCTGTTCAGGCTTATGTTTGTTCTGTTTTACTGCTAATGGGCCATGGTGGCTTTCCAACCCTATGGTATCAAAAATTCCTTAATAACATTCTAATGAAAAGTGTGTGGAAAGCATGCTAAGACATCTGCCCACAAAGTAAATAAGTGGACTATGCTTCAAAATAGAGACTTTGGCACCAGTGATATTATAAAAGATAGGCTAAAATAGAATTGAACTAATGTCATAGTCAAAGCCTATATTTTTCTCCAGCAGGGACTTTAAGAGAGTAGTTTGAGAAAATCTACCGAAATCAACATTACTTAGATGAAGCTGTTAAGTTACCAGAATCATAAACTTAAGTTTCAAAAACTGGCTAAATTTACATCTAACATAACAAATCTACCGTTTAACAGGATCTTATTAGTTTAAAGACACTGCAATATATCAAAATCCAAAGGATTTATAAACATTTATTCAATACTGTAAGGAAGCCATAATTCAAGCAATAATATTGATGTAAATTGCAGTCGTATACACATTCAACAGAACTGACAAAACTTAAGCATGTCAATGGGGTGTTCAAGAATATACATATCTAAATTTGTCAAATCTGTATTCCTGTTTAGTCAACCATTACAAGTGTAGCCTTCACAGATTAATTACAAGCTGGAACAATCAAAATGATCACATCCACACAAGAACGAACTCATTTCTGGACCAGTAGTGATTGTTTTGCAGGCTGGCTAACGAACAAAGGTTGCTAACATGCTAGCCGCTTCACAACAGCAGCAGCTAACGTCAACTAGCTTGCCAATGGCCAATGTTAACTTGTTTACTAGTGATGGATAGTCATTCCGTGGCTATTTTCGTGTTAATTTATTTGTCCTGCATGTACTTATCGTAATTTCAGCAACCATTGTCATAAAGAAAGTTTTCTAACACTGAAAAAGTAGGGACACAGCTACACAGTTAGCTTTCAGGGGAGCTAACCTGGCCATATTTCAATTCCAGCTTCTCGGAGCCTGCGCCTCAAATGGTCGTTCTCCCGCTCCCTGATCGCTATCTCCTCCTGGTACTCCAAAATCGTGTCCTCGACAGACTTGTAAATCTCCTGTGCAGCAAGCATGAGACGTTCAGTCAAAAAAACGTTTAAGAATTGTAGTTTGGTCATTTTCTTGAGTGGCACAGTTCTATTGCTGTCTTCCAAAATGGACCAAAAAGATGCTCAGCCCAGTCACGTGACTCGGATTTATTTCTTCTTCTTCGTCTTCTTCGTCTTCTCCTTCTATTGTCTTCTACTCTGCTTCTTCTTAAAGACTCTTCCGTCTGCAGCCTGGAAAGCCATTAGCGTCATCTTCTGGAAACGCATCCTACCTGCATATCCTTAAAATAAATTCGGCCTTTTTCGAAAAATGTAACAAAATAAATAAATCATAATAATAATTATATAATTAAAT